>MU158793.1:0-250561 GCA_015888305.1 Antheraea pernyi | reverse complement strand
TCTGTTCGTTTGCCTCCTATAATATAAAAAAAAATTGCAAGACCCAATTATTAATAATAAATATGTAAACGAACATGTCCATTATATAACAAAAACGTACTGACCCTACGTACACCCGGCAGCGGAGGAACATTCTGTTCAGTGGCAATCTTTGATTGTTACTACTAACTTGCGGAGACGAGGGTACGTTTAGGTAAATCGTTCAGAGTAAGGTCTTTTGAAGTATGGTCTTGTAATCTTCGCGTGTGTTTGATTTTGTGTTCATACCTACAACATATATATTGTACGCATACTTGTTTTAACTTCTTCTCATATAAATGAGAAGATATCTATATACATACCACAAGAATATAAATCTAACGTTCGGCAGCGAATAGGCTTGGCGAGCGATGGCCTCCTTCTGCGAGGAGGTCATCTCGCAGAAGGAGGAGGCGGAGAGGGCCCGCGAGGCAGACCCTCAAAGTGGCCGTCTCCGCCAAAGGAGGACAGGCAGGAGGAGAAGGCGCTTCGCCCAACTCCTCCTGCCACCGTAGCCGGACCTGAGGGGATGGGCCGGGGGGCCCATCTCCTCATTGCACGGGTTCGGCGGACGAGGGGGGGCAGCTGGTGTGTACCCGGTCTGTCCCTCTATAGGTAGGAGCCCGGCGGTCACCTTCCGCCGGGCGGACCGTGGGGGCGGCTCTACAAGGTTGATTAGCTTGTTCGATCCCTTGCCGCCCCCACAAAACGGTCTGTCGGTACACCGTGGGGTTTTAGTCCGTGCGACTCGGACATAACCCCCCCTCCCCCCCGGGAGGGTGGCGTATCCAAAAGGGATTTCCCCCCGTTAAAAAAAAAAAAAAAAAGTTAGTGTTACACGTTGATTTGAGTGTTTCTTGTCATGAACGTTTACTTTTTTTATTCATTTCTCAAAACAAGTAGTTCTTTATCATTTGTCTATTTTTAGTTATTTCTAAAACATTCAGGACGAAAAACATACTTCTCTAAGATGTAATGAATGCATTCCAAATTTGTACACATACCTTGCCACTGTCGCAGGCGGGGGTTTGGGGTAAGCGCCCCCTCGTGTCGGAATTTCGCTGGTTCACATTCCGCATGGTCATTCTTCGAGTAATAATTTCGGAACACCTCATCAGTAGGTTTCATCGAAATGTTTGTTTTTGTGAAACTCTTACGTTAAATTGTTAAATGTTTTTTTTTACACATTTATATTAGGTCTTTACCTATGAAATTGACGAAGTAATCACCCATGCAATCAATGCATCTTTGTCAACGCAGTGGCAGTTTATTCATGCCCTTCTTAAAGAACTCAGCTAGACGGGAGGCAACAAATTCTTCAAAGGCATTTTGTACTGCCTCTCGGGTATTGAATTCTTTTCCCGCTAAGGAGTTATCCAAATTCTGGAAAAAGTAGTAGTCTGTAGACGCAAGGTCTGGTGAGTAGGGTGGATGACGGAGAACTTCCAATACCAGTTCTTGCAACTTGGAGACCGTCTGCTGTGCAGTATAAGGTCGCGCGTTGTCGTGCAGGAGCAGCGGAGACAAACATATACCTCTATAGGATTTAAAGTGCAAGAAAATGAGATTATGTTTTAAATGAAGAATCTATCATTTTTTTAAGGTTTCACTCCTACCGCGTGTTAACTGCATACATGTTTTTCTATACTATCAATAAACAACATTTATTTTTTTGAGTATTTTGTTTAAATTTTGAATTAATTGTCTTAGTGGCGTGCTTTATTGAGATTCGTACAATATATTATAGCACATAATTAAATTGAAATTATTTAATAATTTCAAATAATCGCGAAGCCTAATTTCATGAGTTCTAGCATACTAAATTTATCTTTTGTAGTCTATACATGTAATAAGAATGTATGTACTCTAATGTGTCTCTGCTTTTTAGATTTTTGTAAAAAAAATATTGCAGATATGTAAGAATAAGTAATAAAATACATTTCAATCATTTTTTTTAATGTCTGCCTGTTTGTATGATTACGTATGACTGCTAAAATATTGGTTTCGCAATAAAACCTCTACAAGAAAATTATAAAGCATATATTCGAGTAACATTTAGTCTAAATTTTATTAAAATCGGTTTTGTCTATCAAAAGTTATTGTAATTTTAATGACGACTGGACTTAAGTACAAGAGAAAAGTAGATAAGTAACTGGACTTAATGTACTCGGATGACCTTATTACATGTTTTTTTTACATAAGGTTTCACGAGGACAAAGTCGCGGGCACATCTAGTATGAAATATAGTATTAAAAGTTATAATATTCGCTATTTTTTCCTATGTTAAGCAATATTTCTTCATTTATAGTCCTGAGAATACGTTGACCAACATTACAGTGAACCGCAATAAAGTGATGATAGTAGGGGGAAAGCATTAAACATTATTACCACCTCAGTTCCAAGGTAATGGCTGTACTCGCGTGGAATTTTAATGTTTACTATAGCACTACCGCATGGTCATTGCGCTTTTCACAATTCCAGTCGTATTCTAATGTTTAGCTTAGTATGGAATAGGATTTTACTTTCACATAATAAATAATACATTTTAAACGTAGTAGCTGCGTTACGCGTATAATTTGTTTAAACTATGATTTTTTTGGGATCGATATGCTATTTGTTATTATTAGTGAACGAAGAATGTGTTTTAATACGCGACGTATTTTGTAAATGAAAAAATCCGTATAATATCTTTATATAAAAATTTCTTCTGTACGTGTGTATGTCACTGAACTTCTCCTAAACGGTTTGACCGATTTTGATGAAATTTTGTTTGCGTGTTCCAGTGGATCCGTGAATGGTTTAGATTCAATTGAAGACGGTAGGTGGCGCTGCGGTTGAATTTTAGATTTTTTTTTATTATCGTAAGACAACGTCTTCCCGGCCCGCTAGTATTAAATATAAAATAATAATAAAAAATAACGCATATGATCAATTGTTAATGAGTGAATGAATAGTTTACATAACTCATTAAAAATTAGGCATGAGTATTTTACATTGTTAATTATGCGAACTATTGCGTTAGTTTTGTTAACCACAGTTCCTCCCTATATTCCATACCATTTATTATATATTACATTGCCGTCGTTACTTACTTTATATTTAAATCGTTTTATACTTATTAGATCATTTTAAAAGTACGATGTATTAATAAGATTTCTTTTTTTACTAGTACTCGCGACTTCGTTCTCATAAAAATGGTTTTTGCTTTATCTGGCTTAATTGAGGGCTATCATTTTTTTTTATATGTAATGCTGTAATTAATGCTTTACTTAACTATTATACAAAAACAATTATATGTATGTCAGATAGTTTTGAAAAGTCCTGTATCCGCCTGTAAATACCTCACTGAAATTGGTTTACCCATATCTGATGAATCAAGGGAAACAATAGATACACCAGTTTTATTTATTTATACTTTTGTTGTTTTTAATGCTATGTGTTAAAGTTTTACATTTGAATTAAAGCATACTGATGTGATTCAAACAGAAATATTCGACAAATCTGTATAAAATCGATTGCAATATATATTATAAAGGAACAAGAAAGTAAGATAATATTGTACTGTTTTCCAGTCCTGAGCTGTTTAAAACTACAACTCCGTTATTTCTCTGGAAGTTATTTTAAAATCAATTGAAATATTTGTACCATATACAATGAAAAATGATAGTATATTATCCGATACGAAATATATATAAGGGTTGTTGAGGTATGTAGGCTTGGTACACATATATGTTTCAACAACTCATATATGTATGAATAGTTAGCTTAGCTTAGGTTAGCTCACATAGGTCGCGAATTGCATGTATCAGGCAACAGCCAAAGCCGAGGTGTGCCACGCACCCTTGAGCTAGTTGTCAAAATAAAATCGGCTGAGTGCCTTAAGCGCTCGCCTTAGTAGTCCGGTGAAGCTGTTAAGACCTTGCTTGGTCAATAGCATAGTCAGTTCGAAAAAAAAA
The DNA here is from genome assembly GCA_015888305.1 of Antheraea pernyi. Classification (NCBI taxonomy): domain Eukaryota; kingdom Metazoa; phylum Arthropoda; class Insecta; order Lepidoptera; family Saturniidae; genus Antheraea; species Antheraea pernyi. The sequence continues at coordinate 246,587 of MU158793.1, read as the reverse complement.
GATAGTAAACCAGTTGTTGAGGCATTGACGTCAGCTTACCATATGGAGGTTTTGTGATGTCAATCTTGGCTTTAGGCGTTAGCGAGCTAACGAGCTGAATTATTTTTGTTAAAAAAAATTTGACGTTCATTTCTGCAATACTATTTTAGTATTTAAGTATTAAAAATAAACTTAATCATAAAAAGTCTATCTCCATATTATCAGTGGCTGGTATTCAAACAATGTTTTAGTCTACGTTGAATATTTCACCGTATTCCTTTTATGAGGCACTAACAATTAAATGAATCATAACATTTTGTAATTACATAACTTCTTCAACTACTCTATTGTATGTAGATAGTTTTAATATAAGTATTCTTGTAATATCCATCTTCAGTAATTAATCAACGGAATCATTATTAGTTTTATATATAAACTAGATTCGTGAAACGATTCGCACACCCCTTATTGAAGAATGGTTGTACTAATTTCGCGGGCGTGCTCACAAACTCACCAAATTTTATCGAAATTACGTAAAGGATACAACATGTATAGAGAAACCAAAAGAAGAAGAAGAAGAATCATAGATTGATATTGCAGAAAGTTACATATTAAATTAATATTATAACTAAGCAATAGCTTTATATATAACTAGCTGACCCGTGCTCACTTCGTTGGGCGGTAATAGGCATTATCAAGCTACAACTTTTCTCTAGAACTCAATCATATATCTCTCATCGTTAAGGCAGCGTTCGTAAGAAACATTTTACCATTTTTTCTCCGACTCCCCAGGTATTACCCCCTAAAACCTCACAAACTTTACCTTTTTTTTCGAACTGACTACGCTATTGACCAAGCAAGGTCTTAACAGCTTCATCAGACCACCACAAACTTTACCTCTTTATGATATTAGTATAGATAATATAATTAGTTAATAGCTTCTGCTATATAATAATTAAGCTCAATTGTCAATTATAATGTCATGCACACCTGCATGTTTTATATTGATATATCGAAAAATGAATGTTTTTGAAGCCTGGAGAAACATAATTTAATTATCGATCTCTTGTTAATATTGCAATCTACGTTCGAAGAATCTTCTGTATGTTGTCTGATAAAGAGACGTAAATATGAATCGTAATATTATTCTAGAAATTGAATCAGAAAAGTAACACGAGGCTAATCTATAAAACATTACCCAGAGAGACACAATCCTTAAAGTTATCCAACACTTACCAAAATTAGAATTGAAATTAATAGATCTGTGGACTGGAATTCTTAAGTCCTAATGAGAGATGATAGCTTCGTAGGTAAGTGAATTTATTGCTAATAAAAATATATATCATTATTTCGCTAGACAACTAAAGGAAATGGTAACATTCGACCCGACTAATTACATTAAAATCCGACGGAGCACCTTACTAAATCACCGTGTCTTCTATACATTATAACGTTATATAGTCTACGAACCTACTCCGTATGAATGTATAAATATTCTAAATATACTAAAATTTTATACGAAACACTTGTGCTATAAGTTACGCTTGATGAACGTTCTATATACGACTTAGATGTATGTGTCATAGAGTTTAAATTTCAGTAAATTGTGTGATTATTTAGGTCACTTTGGAGTTTCATCAGTGTGGTCTTACAATCCTTTCTGTTAAACTATTCTCTTTGAATAATTGCCGCGTGGACCTGAAGGGTTAGAGTGTATTCATGCTGTGCCCCACCATTGTGGTTAGGGTCTAGCGTATGTAATATGTACGTACATACCCCAATATCTGTAGTGGACAACATACATTGTGAGATGCGAATAGAGTTTATTGACGCGTTATGATTAATCGATTCAGAGTTTTTGAACCGTTCCTATAATTTTATTCATAAAATTTGGACATCGCGATCCAATTTTCTCGTAATAACGCACAACGGGGCAAGGAAATTAGATATCTTTAGTGATGTCATAATAAAGTTGATGTTGATTTTGAACTAAATCTCTGGTTTTGTGTTTAAGTAATCGCCAGTTGAAGCTACTATATACTAGTTGTAAACAGAATAATAAATATTCTATATAAGTAGCTACGTTTGATATTTTATTGTAATTTTATTTTAATTTAATTATTAAATGTAATTAGATCAAAATAACATAAAGCTTTGATTATCTGTGTTAATTTTATAAGGCTCAACAAATATTTTTGTTGCCAGATACACGTTTGAATCACTAGTTAAAATCTTGTTCGTATCGTAGAACCTTATTACTGAAGAAAAGGTGTGTTGTGCGATTCACACACGATAGAAGTGAAACTTGAGTAAATCGACAAAAGAATGAGATGAAAATATATAACATGGGTAGAATTACAAAGTTTATTTGTTTAAAAATGAATAATTAATTATCACAACAAGATATAAAAATACTCACAAACACTGTTAAATAATAACACACCACGCTGATTTCTTACTAAAAAGCTGTTATACGCAGCCGCATACAGTGTACAGTAGTATTAGCTCACATACTTTTCACATATACTAACACACGTTAAATGCTCAAATACAAGCAAGTATTAAACAGTGTGCAATATACATACACACCGACATTTGCTCTCTCGCTCTGGCTCACTAATTTTTGTATTTGTGTCTCTTACCTGTCGTTTTCCCGTTGCATCCAGTTTGAATACACAACGATTCTAAAGAAGTTTCACTTCAACAAATTGGATTAAAATCCTATTACTATTTTAATAATTTTCGAGGAATTTTATTCAAAAATCTTTATTAAACACGTGAAAACCAACCAAATAACCTAAAACCAGCAACATCACGTCCGAAACGAAACTACGCGCAGTTGAGCGGAACTTGGGGTAATAATTGTAACAAATGTAAGCAAGTTTGTTTTTGCCGCAACCATCGCGCCCTCGGGCCCTCTTATATATGGGAGCGAACCGTCTCAGATATGGGAGATTAATTTATGTTTATATTCCGAAACAAGAATTGATAGTAATCATTGTTAGTTAGCTGAGATTAGTTTCTGAAGGCGATTGCTTTGAATGATGTGACAGTTGAATATGAGGGGCCAACACCCGCCGAATCGAGGGAATGAAGTACCTAGGCAGTACCTCCTTCCTGGCTAAAAGCGGTGTGAAGAAAACCATGGGATTTTTAGTCAGTAAGAATCTGACAAACCCACCTCCGCTATCCGGCGTCGAGGTGGCAATCTTTAGTAAGATTTTCCTCATGTTAAATGTTGTCGATTGCGCGCGTATCATGTAAAAACTACTGTGTATATTTCGATTTTTTTTTTAGTTTATTTTTTAGACAATTGGGATGTTATTGTAAAAAGTTAAATACGTATTGAATTAAAAAAGTTTGGATACTTACCTCACCCCTCCCCCCCTCCTCCACCCCCAAACACAAGCTGGCAACGAACTTGCGACTCTCCTGATGTTGCAAGTGTCTATGGACGGTAGTGATCACTTAACATCAGGTGATCCACCTATTCGTTTGCCTCCTTTGATATAAAAAAAACTCATGTATACACCACTAATCACTTGGCATATTTTTATGAGCTGTCAAAATGTTATTACCTTATGCATATTTGTGGCAATAGCAACTTTCCAACCTGCTACAATTGACTACTAATTGGTTTCAGAGCAACTAAATATCTAACTAGCAGTTCCGAGCCTAAAATAAAATTTATCTTAAAGAAATAGTGTAACAAGCAAACAAATTCGAATTTATAATATTATTAAAATAGCATAGGGAAAACAGGTTTATTAAAAAAAAAGAAATGTAATTGAATATTAATTAAACACATAACAATCAGTGATTACTACGAAAGTTCCAATCTCGAGTGGTGTATTTCAATCAATTCCATTAAAATTAGTTTCCTTAGGTACTTTTCATGGACCACGTATTAATAAAGTGATCTTTTCGAACGCTTCTAGTATATTAATATCTTTGTTATAATTATAACGATTTCTACTAAAGTTTGTAAATCGCAAAACATTGATTTTTATAATGGTGATTGCTATTGGCCGGTGGAAATTTTATACACAAAAGACCCTATAGGATTCTATACACACAAAAGAATCATTTGACCCAATACTTTGACCTTTAATATATCATTTGAGATGAATCTTGAACCGGTTATGCGTGGCACTGTGGTCAAGAGGGCATCATATGTCATGCCAGGTCACTTAGGGGATGCTGCAGTGCAATGGTTTTGAAATAAGGTCATGTGTCATTTTGGGATATATATGCATTTATTACTATGCTAATAGATATTATAAAGAGGTAGTAAACTGTATTAAAATTATACATATTTATTGATATTAAATTTTATAGTATAATTATTATGAACAAAGTCGAGGGCAGTTACCAGTCTTTATTACAAAATAGGAAGAATCAGAAAATTAACGCATTCTCTTATTTAGACATAGATTAGTCAGAATGCCTCAGTAGATAAGTTCGCAAAGGAACTGAAGACAGGAAGGTGGGATGCCTCCGGGCTAGTTAGACCGATGATCTTAAAAAGACAGCGGGAAACGACTGATTATGGAAGACTGAGGATCGGACAAAGTTATGTAAACAGGGAACGGACTATATCCAAATCATTGTGAATAAAAATAAGTTATGTAATATTTAAAAAAAGTTGAAGACAAAGTTTGGAAATGATATTGCACTATTGAAATATCTTACTTTATATTGGCTGAAATCTACATTTTTAATAAAGCCAGCTTACACTGTATGTGAAGAAATAGGTCACTTAGATTTTTTTATTATATCTTTTATAGGTTTTAGCACTTGACCACAATCTAATCTAATGTTAAACGATGAAGTGACCTGAGATGAGTAATATGCAAATATATACGAAACATGAATTTCACGTGTAGTGGCCGGAACACATCAAAAAGTTCTTGGCGATGGATTTTGAATTTGAGAGTGTTAGTTAGCCAAGCAGGCATTTAATGAAGCTCTACCAGCATGCTATAATTTCAACATAATATCTGTAACCAGTGAAAGGCCTGGCTTATTACAGTATTAGAATCAAAGTCGCGTGATGTGGTTCAAACACGATGAATTACCGTGTAAGGACATACAAATCTCCTGTCTTTTTCTGATAAATCGGCGTATTATACTCAACCTTATTTGAAACAGTTAGGTAACGTATAATGTCTGACAAGTAAACGAACACTTGTAATTCGAAGATTTGTCAGAAGGAACTGTCAACCTCAAATTGTGAATTAGATACATAGTAAATATTTGGTGTATCTTCTACAAAAGAAAGAACGAGTAAGCAACTTGTTATGTTTTATGTACCTAGTAACAAACTCCCGCAGCTGCGATGATTATTAAAAAAATTACAACGGGTCAATTGAATCCAAAAAATAATGTAGTCTAGACCTATCTACGAAAAATTCCGCATGAAAGATCATAGTGTTCTACCGATATGTTCAGTAGTTCAGACGTCATTGAACCATCCATTTTTCATCGTCTCGATGCGTACTTCGCGCTGGCAATCATTGAGTTCGTGGGGCACACATTTGTCAAGCTTTTTTACCTTGCCAATTTGACGCAAATGGACCAATATTCTTTTGACGCTAACGTCGAAAGCTGCTGCTAATTTAGCCGTGATTGTGTATCATCAGCTTCCACAATCGCCTTTAATTCGTCATTGTCGACCAAAGTCTTCGGACGACCGCGAGGTTCATTTTTCAGGTCGAAATTCCAAGAACGGAAGCGAGCAAACCATTAATAGGTGGTGCGTTGGTTTGTAGTGTTAGCTCCGTAAACGTCGTTGATGTTGCGTGCCGCTTGTACCGCGTTGCTGCCACGACGGTACTCATATTCCATAATTACTCTCATTTTTAACGTATCCATGATGACAAAAAAGATTGAATTGCGATGAAAATGTAACAGTAATCAATAAACAAATGACTACTTTTGGAAAAGGAATTCCATGTTTTTAAAATAAAATTAATTTGAAATTAGAATTCTTAACCAAACAAAAATGATTTTGATTTGAAATGGCCAGTACTGAAGAACGGCAATTTCATAGGTAAAGACCTATTATATATTATTATTTACTTTATATATTATACGATAGGACTGTAAACATTTCGTTGTTTTTATCTTCATCATGTCTCTAAAACCGCTAATTGCAAAAAGGAAACTGCTGTCTTCTAACAGGTCTTAAGTGGCGGATAAAAATGTCTGGGTATTTTCACTGTAGTAGACTAGACCGTTTGTAAGCCAGGGTCGAATTGAGAATTCCATTTGAGCCAAAGTTTACTGTGTAGTAATCTAATAAACAAATTATCATACAAATGTCCAAAAATTTGAATCTTCTTCAATAAGAATTTGGTAGTTTGAACTTAATTCTTTGAATATAGTCTGACAATGAAGGTATATGTAATCTTTAAAACTAGGCCTCTTGGAAAATTGTAAAGTATCACAATGAAATATCGGTAATACATCGCGTAACTGGGTAATAATGAGCTTATATGTATTGGAAATAAGTATTTTGATCAACTCTTTAGAATTATATAATTATTATGATATATCACGAGTGATATTATCAAGTAGTAGAGCCACGTTAAAGCTATTATGGGTTTCAGCAGGTGGGTCGGTTCGCTCGGGATAGTACCACCCTCTCACAGAAAACCGAGGTGAAGTAACAGTGCTTGCATTGTTGCGTTTCGTTCGGTCAGTGAGAGCGCCAGAGGCCCACCTCCCTTCCCCTCTCCTCTCCCCCTCACTCCCTTTCCCCCAAACATAGGCTGGCAACGCACTTTGGATTCCCATGGTGTTGTTTGTGTCTATGGACGGTGGTGATCACTTAACATCAGATGTCCCACAAGTTCGTTTGCCAGTTATATTATAAAAATAAAAAAAATCACATTGTGCAGTTATACCAAGCCGGGTTATCGAGTCGGAATGTCGTAGGTTCAATACCAGGACATTATTGACTTTAATTATATTTTTTGATTATATGTATGTAAACTGTTTAGTTACAGTAATATAAGCGTTAATTTGGAATTAAATTGGTCCCATATTTATTGATTTATTATATGCCCATCGAAGTAATATTCATTATTTGTTATAGAATCGTCATTTTAAAGCCTTAAAATATAAAGGAGTAAACATTTGACAAAAAAGGTAATTAAATTAGAAACCTTTAGAGGTTTATTTAAAGTTATTACTGCTGTTTATAGGGCATTATTCTAAATTATTTCGTGTAATTATACCCTGTATTTCATGACAACTTTTTAAAGTATATAAAAATAGCTTATTTCGAAATTCCCAAAGAAAAATCATCATTTCCGAATAACGCATAAACGAAGCAGTGGAATCTCTTTATTCCGAGATTCGGATCAATTTAAACTGCATATTAAGTATGTGGATTTTTTTTATATTATAGGAGGCAAACGAACAGACGGATCACCTGATGGTAAGTGATCACTACCGTCCATAGACACTAGCAACACCAGGGGAGTCGCAAGTGCGTTGCTAGCCTGTGTTAGGGAGGAGGGAGGAGTGGGGAAAGGTGGAGGGGACAAGAGGATATGGGTCTCCGCCGCTCTCACTGACCGAACGAAACGCAACAATACAAGCACTGTTACTTCACGTCGGTTTTCTGTGAGAGGGTGGTAGTACCCCGAGCGAGCCGACCCATTCATGCTGAAACCAGAAGTAGCTTCAGCGTGGCTCTACCACCTACAATACAATTAAATAAATGGTCATATTATACTTAATTGTACATGTAATAAATTAAAATACAACAAATACGAGGCCTGTTTATTGTCCAGTTTCTACTGAAAGTATCACTTCGTCCCTTTTTCTGTGTTTAAAAATTAATATACTTTACTTTGCCAAATAAAAGGTGGCAGGTGATTCTCGTTTTAACTCTTATACTAGTGGGCGCCCAGTGGTCGATATTCGACCATAGTTCATTGATTTTTTAAAGTTATAAATATAATAATAATAGTTGTATGTTATAATATCATTGTTGCATTTAGAATGAAAAAGGGTAATTGGAACGTAAGAGTAAAATAATACATACAGTCGAGCATAGCAACCTCCTTCGCAACCTTTTTTGAAGTCCTTTTCGACAGATGTCAAAATGTCTTTTTTATTTACATGTGTGTATATGTTGTGTATAATTTAAGCATTAGTGTGAGTAATGCATATTTTAATTAATTTAATGTACTTCTAATGCATTTTATATAAAATAAATAGCTTTCTGCACTTCTCCTCTATATAAACTTTAACTATGCCAAATTTCACGTTCATCCGTTCGCCCAATTCCGTTAAAAAGGGATACAAAGTTTAGGCTTCACGTATTAATATATAGATGATGATGATATACATTCCATAGCTTTTATACATATCAATACTAATATTATAAAAAAAAAATAAAAAAAATACAGACGAATTGATAACCTCCTCCTTTTTTTGAAGTCGGTTAATAAAGAGGTAAAGTTTGTGAGGTTGTAGGGGGTAATCTCAGGAACTACTGGTCCGATTTAAAAAAAAATTTCAGTGTTATATAGCTAATTTATCGAGGAAGGTTATAGGCTATATATCATCACGCTATGACCAATGGGAACCGAGCATCAATGAAGAATCTGTCTATATCGGGATTTTTTTCCTCTTGTTAGCATTAGCCCAAAGTAATTATTCCACGCGAACGAAGTCGTGGGTAGAGACTAGTACATAAATAGATACAACTCCAACAAAACGTTGATTTTCTTTTTTTCTATATATTACTGTTGTTTATATTTAGATCCTATGCTATATTTTATGAACACAGAATATCAAATACCTTTTATAGCATACAAGCTGTCGATAGGAACTTTGTTCTCGAAAAAATGTTTTAAAAAAATGTTTTTTTTTAAACTACGTATGTCATATTATTGTGATATGTATTTTTATGCTTACCACCTAAACCACACAACCTTTTTATATATTTAAAGTTATCTTTGTTAATTTTTCTTATTACTCCTTAGCCTTTGTGAAATAAGAAAATTATATGCAAGCTAAATAATACTGTGACAATTCTATGAATAAATATCTCGTCAAAAATGGTTTAACTTTTTCAGAGATTGGCCTGGACAAAAAGAGATATTTTTTTATATATTATAATACTAGTTTTTGCCTACGGCTTCACTCGTGCTAATGTACTTAGATTTCATCTATCCCTACCAGTACTTTTTCTGGATGGAAATTAACCCTATGTGCTTTTCTATATATCTGACAATGTATACAGAAAATTTTATGATGATCGGTTGAGTAATTAGTGTGTGAAACAAAAAACTCTCATTATTATTTATAAATATTAGTAAGGACAGTTATGCCTAGTTAGCATATTACAAATTATTCCAGTTTAAAAACAAAATTAAAACAGACTTAATCACTTTAGAGCTAAATTAAATTATATATATACTATTCTCATAACAAATGCTCCATCAAGGAACGTATACCAAATCTTTGTAACTCCTTCAGATCACTTCAAAATACCAAGCACCGCAAACTAAATCGAACACTTGTACCAACTTTCAAACTCCAACAATTCACTCCGAGTTCGGTCCTGCATTGGTCGAAACCCTTTCCCCCGCTCCCTGTACCCGCGTCGCAACCACCCTCTCCCCGGCTACCGAATTAATTGCAATCAAAAGGAAGGACACGAGTCCGTCCCTAACTTCGTGTGCCATGTTGAAAATTTGCCCGACGTCTGTGCATGTGTAGTGGCTCCTTTTAGTTGTCCGAGTCCTGTTTTGCATGTGTGGGTTTTGCACACGCAATGGCGTCGAATTCATACTGCGGTTTCATTTAGTATTTGAATTTTATTAATAGTCGTTTTAATTTCACGTAATGTATTAAAGTATAAAGTACAATAATATTATTGTTTACGCAGCTTTATCACTTGTAATATTGCTGCTTGTATTATAATTTTATGGTTATATTACTAATATAACTATGTAATTAATTTTACACTCGTTATGGCCTCGGTTATACACGTGTTTACAACATTTCGTCGAAATCGGCGAAAATTAAATGAATTCTTTTTTTCTTTTTTTTCGTATTTAAATTATTGACGACTCTATATTATATCCATACTATTTATATACTTTATCAAAGACAGAATACCATGTACTTTCGTGCCCACAATTTCAACAAAATCGGTTGAAAATTAAATAAAAATTCAAGCTGTAATAATTATGTTATTCAGTAATGTAAAAGTAAGTTAATGTAATTATTAGTTTAATCAATGTTTAAATGATACATACTTCCCTTGTAAATTTTTTATTAAAATCGATTACAATGATCAATCTTTTTTATGATTAAATTAAATGTAATTATCTATTTTTTACAGTTCACATTGAACAAAAACATAAACTTTCCATGTGCAAGATTTTATAAAAATCGGTGAAGTAGTTTTTTATTTAAGTCAAGGCATAGAAATAGACAATCAGAAAGACAAACAGACAATTATTCAGACATCTTATTCGTAACCAATCGCTTTTAGCTACCTATTCACAAAATAAAGAAAAAGCGCAAACGATCTACATATTTATTAATTGTGGTAGTATTTGCCAAATAAAATCTTTACTTTAACTTATCGAAGAGCCCATATTGGTTTTTCCATTTAAAAATTTTGAAAACAGCATAATGTAATATAATTATATATTATATTGTATATGTAATATATTATACTTCTTTTTGTTCTTTTACCACCTTGGTAGGGTCGGTGTGACAAACTTTATTCCTTCATGATGTGAACTGATTGGGCTTACTGTTTTAGGATCGGTCATCTCTCGGCAACAAACCATTCTTGAGATTTTTCTCTGTAGCCGATGATAGATAAAAGCAACTAAGGCCTTACATCTATCTTATAAGCTTTGACGCCTTCATTACTCAATCGATTATCATAAAAATTTTCATACACCTTGTTAGAAGTACAGGATAGGACATAGGATCCATTTTATCCAGAAAAAAAGAACTGGTCCAGGGCATATAAATCTAAAATGACGCTAGTGAAGCCCTGAGCAAAATCTAATCTATACTAATATTATAAAGAGGTAGTTTGTGAGTTTGTAGGGCGTAATCTCAGAGGTAAAATTTGTGAGTTTGTCACGTTGTAGGGCGTAATCTCAGGAACTACTAGTCCGATTTGTAAAATTCTTTCAGTGTTATATACCTCATTTATCGAGGTAGGTTATAGGCTATATATCATCACGCTAAGACCAATAGGAGCGGAGCACCAATGAAGAATGTTTCAAAATCGGGGTTTTTTTCCTCTTGAGAGCTTTCGCTGCGTGTTAGCGCTAGTCGAAAGTAACTATTCCACGCGAACGAAGTCGCGGGCAGAGGCTAGTGATGATATAAATATAGCCATTACCAGTATCGAACACTTCTAAACATATCCGAAAAAGACTATAAAAATATAATAAAATATCTATAGATTTGATATTTATTAATTGTGGTAGTATTTGCCAAATAAAATCTTTACTTTAACTTATCGAAGAGCCCATATTGGTTTTTCCATTTAAAAATTTTGAAAACAGCATAATGTAATATAATTATATATTATATTGTATATGTAATATATTATACTTCTTTTTGTTCTTTTACCACCTTGGTAGGGTCGGTGTGACAAACTTTATTCCTTCATGATGTGAACTGATTGGGCTTACTGTTTTAGGATCGGTCATCTCTCGGCAACAAACCATTCTTGAGATTTTTCTCTGTAGCCGATGATAGATAAAAGCAACTAAGGCCTTACATCTATCTTATAAGCTTTGACGCCTTCATTACTCAATCGATTATCATAAAAATTTTCATACACCTTGTTAGAAGTACAGGATAGGACATAGGATCCATTTTATCCAGAAAAAAAGAACTGGTCCAGGGCATATAAATCTAAAATGACGCTAGTGAAGCCCTGAGCAAAATCTAATCTATACTAATATTATAAAGAGGTAGTTTGTGAGTTTGTAGGGCGTAATCTCAGAGGTAAAATTTGTGAGTTTGTCACGTTGTAGGGCGTAATCTCAGGAACTACTAGTCCGATTTGTAAAATTCTTTCAGTGTTATATACCTCATTTATCGAGGTAGGTTATAGGCTATATATCATCACGCTAAGACCAATAGGAGCGGAGCACCAATGAAGAATGTTTCAAAATCGGGGTTTTTTTCCTCTTGAGAGCTTTCGCTGCGTGTTAGCGCTAGTCGAAAGTAACTATTCCACGCGAACGAAGTCGCGGGCAGAGGCTAGTGATGATATAAATATAGCCATTACCAGTATCGAACACTTCTAAACATATCCGAAAAAGACTATAAAAATATAATAAAATATCTATAGATTTGTAACACACAAATGACAATATCTAAAAACGATGTATCTTATAGCACTATAATCTTATATAATTAATAACATCTCATTCATATACATTGTCATATAAATATTTACAGTGACCGCAATAAGCCATTAACAAATATCAAGAAATCGTATACACACGTCTCGTATAGGATTCTACGAAACTACATTAATATTTCAGCGCCCGGGCACAAGTTGGGGTCCTTTCCAAACAGCCCTTGGTCTTCCAAAGTTATTCAACTTTGTTCCCAAGTCGGGTCTTTCAGGGGGCGCACAAAGATTACTTTGTACAGTATGGGGGCACCGCCTTATCTTTGGCTTTAGTTTCTGCTTTTTGATAATGAATGGATATTTTGTAGTCGTACTGTAATTGCGTTGTTATGCATATATCTATATTTCTTCATTTGCTAGATTTCTTTTATTATACAAAGAATAGTATAATTTAGAAATCATGTCTAACAATCAAAATATGCAACGCCGATTTTCTCCGTTGAATAAAGTTACAAAATTGGAATAATTTGTTTTTTATTTTGTATATTACTTTTTGTGAAAAAATAATGGCTAATTATATATATATATATGTACTGTTACTATAAAGGGATAATGTTTATTTGTTTATGCGAGCTAGCACTAGAAGCGCTAATCCGATTTTAAAATATTTTTATTGGTTCATTATATAATTTATTATGTTTGATTATTAATTTTTATATTACGTTTAACGCATACGAAGTCGCAGGCGATTGTTAATTTATTCTAAAACAAATATATATTTTTATGAGTATGCAAAAATAGTTTTTTTTTGTTTAATTAATCATTTTTTGACGCGATGAGGTTATTTTAAAAATTATAGTCGTTTAAATGAAATAGCATGAGGATGACTTTTCTAATGAAATTATAAGTACCACTATAGATGTGCGCTGGCAGCTACCCTTGACAGTCAACTTTAAGTTTTCAGCTTAACATGTTACAATGTTGGCCATATTACCCACTTAACATTAGACGAAATTGTATCAATCACTAAATCTGTATCTATAAAAAAGTTAAGGTAGTCGTAAGAACTGCGGACAGATTCAAAAGCTCAAAACAGTGGAATAACTGTGTTATTTCTTGAATTTTTATATCAGTTATATTATGTGAATTATTTAAATTTCTTACTTTGTAAGTTAAAATTATTAAAATTAGTCCGGTTTTTACATCAGTTGCTACTCCGAACGATAATTATATGCGTTTTTATACAGTTAATGAAACATATGATGGATTACTCAAAGTTAATACTACGCGTTGCTAACCTGACGCAAGCGCAATACGTCACGAGGACGTTGTGGTCATCGGTGACGCGAACCAATAAGTTTTTCTCCTACCAAAAATCGCTCAACACATTTAAAGAAGTATTATATAATATGTAATAAAAATATAATACGTAACACAAAATAAATAATTAAAATGGCACCTAAATTATGGACGTAAACGATAAAATATATGAATTCTGTAAAGTGTCTACAAACTTTATTTTTGATTGAGTGTTTTATGTGATTTCCCTTAAAATTAGAGGAAAATAAACGCTGAATAATTTGAAGTATACACGTTATCCATGTACAGTTGAATACATAAACCGATGACTTCCTAATCTCCGTTGATAGTACAGTACATATTGTTAGTTGACTGTACTGATGTTATCTTTCCACTCCTTGAACATAGCGAACCGTTGATACCACTCGTGGAGTCACTAGCTTTGGCAAAACGTTGACCATCGTTTCAGAATTAGCAGGATAGTTTTCTGGGCTATTTTTTATATTTTATTACTTTCAGTTTTTGCTCTGTCCTGATAGTATCAGTTGATGTTAATTTATGATCTAAATTAAGATGGTAAACATATTAAATCTAGAAGAGATTGGCTTTTAAATGCAACGGCCAGAACAAGTGTTTGACAAAAAAAAACACCGGGAGTGTGTTAGCTAGCCGAGTGGTCTTAGAAAAGATCATACCATTTGTAGGTGGCAGAGCCAAGCTGAAGCTATTAATGGTTTCAGCATGAATGGGTCGGCTCGACCGGGGTAGTACCACCCTCTCAAAGAAAACCGACGTGATGTAACAGTGCTTGCATTGTTGCGTTTCGTTCGGTCAGTGAGAGCGTCGGAGACCTACCTACCCTCCCCTTCCCCTTCCTTCCTGTCCCGTCACCCCACAGGCCGGCAACGCACTTGCAACTCCCCTGGTGTTGCAAGTGTCTATGGACGGTGGTGATCACTTCACATCAGGTGACCCATCTGTTCGTTTGCCTCCTATAATATAAAAAGAAACCACTATAATATGGTTTCATCAAACAGTTTTGCTTCACCAGGCCTCGGTTCATACGCAGGGATTCGTAGCTATGTCGACCGACACGTTTTTCGAACACGCTAAGCACTGAACCCTCGTTGCGTCAAAATCGCCTTGTGTTTTGTGCCTCTTGAACATAGCAAAATATGGTCAATGGTTTTTTAGTTATGTTAGGTAATGATCGCGACTTGATTCTCATGATTATGAAGTTTTTTTATCATAACAACTGTGTGTTTTATCTGGATCAATTATGTGAAATGTTGTCTTTATTGTCCGACCTATATCTGGCTGACTTCAAATTACATGTGTTAAATTTTAGCATTACCTAATACTTTATTGCTATCGAAAAGCGTTATTATATACCTCTTCTTCTTCTTACCCTTATCCCACATAAGTAGGGTCGGTACAACACGTTTGTCATGTTGTGGTATATGATTTGGCTTAATTTTTACGATCGGCCGCTTTCCTGACATTAGCATAGAACCTCCTTAATAAGCATTATTATATACCGTGAACATAAAATACGAGTACACCATCATTTATCAACTAACAAAAATTTTGTTTCATTGACCTAAAGTGACATTTCTTTCTTATTATGATTAAAACCATATAAATTATTTTATCATGGCATCTCCTTGCTTATGCTAATTTAAAAGTCAATTCTGAATAAATAGATTAACATTTAAATTTTTTTTCTAGATATACAACAATCACTACACATCATTGTCAGCCTACCACTTACGTATACGTACCAAAGTCGAGGAGCCAACGAGATTTTGACCAATTTATAGCGTGCCAAGTTGAAAGATAAGCTAATACGGCTCACTGAGGGGAGTTCTGTATTGGAAAACTAATTTTGCATAAGCCTTGTGTAAGCGAGTGCAGTCGGGCGTGCGTTAATAAGGACAGGTGAGTTCTCGTTACCCTGATGACAGTTTGACATGCCATTATTGGAGATATTTGCGTTGGGTCGAAGGACCGGTGAGTTTTGAGAAGCATCTCGAGTTTCAAATATTAGAAATGTTGTATTTACATATTGTTATTTTTGTAGAGCGCCGTGATGTTATTATTGAATTGCGAATTTAAAATATTCGATAAAATGGTTATCATATATATTAATACGTGAAGCCTAAACTTTGTATCCTTTTCTTACGGAATTGGGCGAACGGTTGAACGTGAAATTTGGCATAGTTAAAGTTTATATGGAGGAGAAGTGCAGAAAACTATTTATTTTATATAAAATGCATTAGAAGTACATTAAATTAATTAAAATATACATTACTCACACTACTGCTTCAATTTTACACAACATATACACACATGTAAATAAAAAAGACATTTTGACATCTGTCAATAAAGGTTTCAAAAAAGGTTGTGAAGGAGGTTGCTATGCTCGACTGTATGTATTATTTTACTCTTACGTTCCAATTACCCTTTTTGATTCTACATTCTACAATGATATTATAACATAATACCCTCTGACAAAAGAACCCTAATAACATTCAATCTTTAAAAAATCAATGAACTATGGTCGAATGTCGACCTCTGGGCGCCCACTAGTTAGATTTTAATTTATATAATGAGCAAGTAACTCTTAAAATTCTGATAGCAAAATTGTACGTTTTGTAAGTTGTAATATTTTGTAGGTGGTAGAGCCACGCTGAATCTATTACTGGTTTTAGCGTGAATGGGTCGGCTCACTCGGGGTAGTATCACCCTCTCACAGAAAACTGACGTGAAGTAACAGTGATTGCATTGTTGCGTTTCGTTCGGTCAGTGAGAGTGCCGGAGGTCCACTTCCCTCCCCCTCCCCCCAAACACAGGCTGGCAACGCACTTGCGACTCCTCTGGTGTTGCAAATGTCTATGGACGGTGGTGATCACTTAAAATCAGGTGACCCACCTGTTCGTTTGCCTCCTGTGATATATAAAAAATTAAAAAAAAACTAACAACTACACAAAATTTATACCTTTGTTATCTATTTTATTTCTTAACAAAATATGTAATTATAAATGAAATAGTATTATTGAGTAAACATATTTCATATAAATACTATATATTACATACATGTCTAATTGGTTTATAGGTATATAAGAACTTTGCACGTTTTTGTTAAGAACTATGCACTCTCTTTACGTTTTTCGTTGTTGTAACATTGACTTGGTTTGTAGATATAAGAATATTGTTTTATTTTACTGAATTAGATTAGCATATGTCTCTAATCTTAGTTTGTGACAAAGCGATCGAATAAAGTCGTACATTAAGCTTAAAAATAGGACTATCTTTCAAACGTAACTGCAGGAATACAGCGAGGAATTCTTGATGAAGACTTTTTAATAATAGTGCTGTCGCTGAACTATTGCTCCGTGGACTAGAAAATACCGTATCACCAGACTCTTGTTATACTAAGACTAGCTTCAGCCTACGACTTTGTCCGTGTGGAATAGTTACTTTGGGCTAACGCTAACTTTAACTCGCAAATTCGTTTACGTAGAAGGTGAAAATATTTTTAAATAATACGTGCGTTAACCCCGATTTTGAAACATTCTTCATTAGTGCTCCTATTGGTCTTAGCGTATAACCTTCCTCGACAAATAAGGTATCTGACATTGCGAGAACTTTTCAAATCAGATCAGCTTTATTATATTCGTAAAGAAGTATAGATGTTTCCTGACTCTGAAAGGTCAGGCTTGTTATAAGAATCATATATATACGCCATACAATGCAGTATTCAAATCCGTTACCGTCTTTGTATCTTAGTTAAGTTTGGACCAAATGATCAAATTCTACGTCAAATAAACAAAATCACCATTGAAATTAAACAGTCTTAACGATATACCTTTATTTATACAGCGCATGCTAATGACTGGAAGGCACGCGTTCGGACCTCGAGGGGTGACCAGTAAGGGACGAAAATTTCCTAAAGGGTTTACCCTTAAACCGGGGCAGAGAAGCGATAATTAATGCCTTTAAAAGGACCGTTTTAAACTAACAACATTGTGAATTTGAACTTAAATTCCTATGTAATAAAAGCCAATATCTGTTTGCGATTTTAATTCGTTCGGTCCAATTTTATAGTCTAGGGTGTGAGCGCAAATAAGTATGTATCTATCTACATAAGTATAAAGTTTGGAACGGAGTTGTTGATGAATGACACTCTAAGGGCCCATTGCCCTTCGGATGTTTTAAGTGGGTTGGGATAAGAAATGTCGGATATTCTAGTGAAATATTTCGCTTTGTGTGTAGTCGAGTGTTGTTCAAGTGTAGTTATTTACTTAATTAATATTTGAAGTTTTGGATAATTACGTTTTACAAGTGCTTTGAGAGCAATTGGCTTTATATCGCTAACTAGGCCAGTAGCATCAGTTAACGCAAATATTTATGAGTTACATAGCGGAGCCAGATTAAAGGTATTTTTTGAAAAGGAAACTAACAAGTAAAATAACGAATTTAGTCTTATAAACTAACCATTTGCAAAATTATGAAAAATTAAACTCGTATAAGATTCTATTGTTGTCACATTTAATAATCAATGCATTTTTACTATCTATAACGAGATAAACACAGTGAATATTAAAGAGAATATTGAATTTGCTTTATGCACTGATTATCTGGAAAATTATGGATGCCTAAAACAAAAATGTGAACAATATATAACGCTATCATTATATTAAATACAACAGCTTATAATTATTTATTACTTACTACAAAAGCATTCGAAACTGATGCCATACATTTTTGAAACGCTAATTTGTGACCCACGAATGCAGTTGAAACTCAAGGGGAAGATGTATAAAACTATAATAAGATCAGTTGTGTTATATGGATTCTAATGCTGGACTACGAAAAAGATGGATAAGAAAAGATAACCTGTGGCAGAGATGCGAATGTCAAAACGGATGTGTGGTGTAACTAGAATGGATAAGATTAAGAATGAGTAATAAGTTAATTGCGTAAGGAGTAATAAGTTAGTACGGTACAGGCATATTATGAGAAGAGATGAAAATCCTGTAACAGGAACAGTTTTGAGTATGAAAGTGAATGGATATAGAAGTACAGGAAGACTGTAAATGGTGTGGATAGATTGTGTGAAAAATGATTTGCGTATAAAATGTGTGAATACTGAGATGATATCTGACAGGGTAGAGTAGAAGAGCAAAACACGCTGTGCCAACCCTATTTAGATGGGATATGCGTAAGAAGATGGTGACCGAGGTTTTATGATGAATTTCATATATAACGCCAACAATAAACTATAGCGAACTCTGTATAGCAGCATTAGCATATATGAATCATTAGTTTTTCCACAGTTGAACGTTGTACTGGTTCTACAATTCGTAAACTACATTACGCAGGAAGTGTATCTCTCATTCCTTTGGCCACACTACCCAAATTCTGTTAAACAGTAACAATTTTTTCACCGCTGCACTGTTCCACAGAAATTGAACCTCGCAGCGACAAATAGAGTAATCAATCAAGCGATAATAATAAAGATGAATAATCTATTTAGCCATAGGACTAAATAATAAATTACGACAGATATTACTAAGTGATAATAATTATTTAGAGTTACCATTAAAAAAGTAATGAGAAATTAAGGTCTTTAACTTCTATGAATTAAGATTTAGGAGAAAGTTATCAAAATATTCCTGAAGCAATTCATAATAATGATATAAATAGCCCTCATCGTTGGAATGACTTGCGATCCCGATGTATATCGCGCCATATGTTAAGGGTGTGGATTAGAAACGCTAATTATCTTAGATCAGGCACCCTTTAGAACATTATGACGTAAGTTCTACTAATGGCTTGTTAGTTTTTGTCAGTTCGAAATATGATACTCTTTATATATAATGGGAGTCTTGTAAGTATACTATTTCCTAGATAAAACGTTGTTTTATACATAGGTATTACTTAACGTATAATTATAATGGTGCTAGCTTTTCCTCCGACATTATCTATGTATTTTTACTTAATACTTAACATAATTTTACCAATAGCGCATTTTCCTATATCATTTACTATCTGATACCTCCGACTTTGTCTGCGTCTTTTATTATTTTAACAAATATATGTTATGTATAGCGAAAAACCAGAAGCATCACACCCGGTAAGAAAACACACGTTGAATGCGCAGTACTTATTATATAAAATTTGTAGCTTCTTAAAATTTTAATAACCCTATATTGAATGAAAATATTTTTGTTTTGTTACATTCACATTTTATGATATGTTATGTAATATATGTATATATTAGAAACTATCTGCGCCCGCGGCTGCGTTCGAATGAAACCTATGTAAAAAACAGCGATTAATAATGTCATCTGAATGTATTAATGCCCGGTTTCTGAGGTTCTTTAATTGTAGTTTATCTGTTCAGTAGCGTTATCGGTTCGATAACTTGTCAAATTAGGTTTCTAAACACACAATTATACGATAAATGTCGGTAAAACTCAACGGGCTATTTGACAGTTTATCTTATGGATAATTTTGTTGAGTCAATAACTATTGGTAGTTTAACCGAGTACCTCAGCAACCGATTTTTTTTCCTTCGAACTGACTACGCTATTGACCAAGCAAGGTCTTAACAGCTTCACCGGACTACTAAGGCGAGCGCTTAAGGCACTCAGCCGATTTTACTTTGACAACTAGCGCAAGGGTGCGCGGCACACCTCGGCTTTGGCTGTTGCCTGATACATGCAATTCGCGACCTATCTGAGCTAACCTAAGCTAACTATTAATACATATATGAGTTGTTGAAACATATATGTGTACCAAGCATACATACCTCAACAACTCCTATATATATTTCGTATCGGATAATATTCTAAACTATTTCAGTTTGATAAGGGAAAAAATAAAACCCTTCCACCTGCATGTGTAAGCGTGTATGCGTGCACGTGTGTGGAGGTGATATGTGTAATGTTGTCGCAGTGATGTAAGATTTTGTGTCACTGTATCGTGCGAGCAGTGTACTCAAGGGCTCCACGCCGAGGGAACGGACCTAGGCTTGAGCTGCTGCCGAGGGGGGCCTAGTCTGGTGTGCGGGAGCGAAATTTACCCCCAGACCACGGCGGCGTGATCTGTGGTTACGCGGGCGTGGGCGTGAGCACGCTCTGTTTAGAGAGACAGGCTGGTACTGATCGTTCAATGCCGTTATTTCATCGGAAGGGCCGGTAAAAATATGTCGCGGACGTATTTTACAACGCGCAGCGTTTGGTACGGGTTCGTATTTTACGGCGGATACCACTAACGGACTGGGATGATTCGCGGCTTTTTCAAAATAACTAATCGTAAGTGATTTTACGTACGCCCAGATAGAAGATAGGTCCCTATGTAGATCAACTCTCCGGACGTACCACGGGGCACCGGTCACTTTACGTAAAACGCGGTTTTGAAGAACCTGCAACTTATGAAAATTATCTTTCGACATATGCGCAAAAACGGGACTGCTATATGTCATTACGGGACGGATACACGTCTTATACAAAGTGAGCTTGTGTCTGAGGGACTCAGCAACCGAGCATTAGTCCATCTACGTATTTACTTTTCTCTCGAACTTAATTCGCATCGCATGAAAGTACAATAACTATTGATAGACCAAACCGATTTTAATGAAACAAAGACTATCTGTTACTCGAAAATATGCATTGTTTTCTTGTAGAGGTTTTATCATGAACGCAGTATTTTATTAATTATGCGTTTTTAAACAAACAAGCAGACAGACAGGTAGACAGCAGACATTTCTAAAATTGATTGAAATGTATTTTATTAGACACCTACAACATTTTTTTTCTATTTAAAACGTATAGACACTTTATATTTACATTCATATTATATGAATGGATAAGTAAATAGATTACTTATGAAAATGAATGAAGTTATGGATTTAAACTACACGATATTGTTGTTAGTAGTGATTCGCTTTTCTAATCAACAATATCAGTATCAAACGCTAACTCATTACGGAACGAATTTTGGGAAGGTATAAAGTTCTCGCCAATATTATACGTAGTAATTTACTGTGTTAGTTATGATTTCAAACAGCTTTTGAACATACATATACATATTACATATTACATTATATATACATATAATAAAAATTAAGTGTCTGTATGTAATATCAAAATAACAATTTTTGAATAATTGGGTATGAAAGTATAAACTATTGATAACAAAAATGCAATTTTTAAAATTTTTATCGGTCCGTCTGTCTACCTGTCTGTCTGATTGTTCCGGGTAATCTCCGAAACGGCTGGACCGATTTTGAGGGGAATTTCACTAGGCGACAACTAAAATTACAGCGGATTACTTAGGCTACTCTAATTTGGACTATCTGTTAACCGTGGCTACGTCTGCAGTGCTATCTCCAAAACGGTTCGACCGACTTTTACGAGACTTTCACCGGCAGATAGCAGACACTATGAAAATTAATTTAGTATATATTAATTTAGACTGCCTGTTAACCGTGGCGACGCCCGCAATGCTATTTCCAAAACGAAGTCTTGAGAAACAAAATAAAATATTCTAAGTTACTTCTTATAAGGTGAGTTATCTTCCAGTGAAAGTCCCGCGAAAATCAGTTCAAGCATTATGGATATTCCACTGCGGCCGAAGGCGAATAAAAAACTTAAATTTCTTTTTATGAGGTCTGTTATCTACCAGTGAATACCCCGTGAAAATCGGCCCAAAGTAATGCGGACGAAGCCGCGGACAACTAAAATAGAATATGTCAACCGCTATAATGTCGGTTATCTGGCAGTAAAAAGTAAAATTCCCGTTCAATTAGGTCCAGTCGTTTTGGAGATTACCCAGAACAAACAAACAAACAGACAAAACATAATAATATAAAAATATAGACAAAGAATAAAAAAAGTTTTTTTTGGTCATTTGTAGCCATATCCATTCATCAAAAAGTTGTTATTTTAATTGTACATACACAAACTTTATTTTTATAATACGTAATAGAGAACAAATAAAAAATTGGAAATAAAAGTAGTATAAACATTTTGAATAGGAAAACAAAATAAACTTTGAAAATGTTAGCTTTGATACTTACCACATAACTTCAGAATTGGCAGTATGGATTAATTCCTTCGCCTATCCTATTGGACGAATATTATTACTACTACTTACCACGTTACCATGACAACGTATATAATAATAACGAAATCTCTCAAAAGCAAAAAAAGTGCCCGCTTTTGAAACATTCTTTATTGGTGCTCTGCTTCTATTGGTCTTAGCGTGATTAGCCTAAATCCTTCCTCGATAAATGAGCTATCTAAAACCGAAAGATTTTCTCAAATCGGACTGGTAGTTCCTGAGATCATAGCGTTCAACCAAACAAAGAAACAAACAAACTCTTCAGCTTTATATATTAGTATAGATGTATACGTTACATGTTACTGTAAGTGACGTGCGTGTTGTACTTAGAATTGTTTTCAAAGAGCATTTCTATAATTTTACACTTGTATCATATATAGTCTCACAATTTTATATTTCTTTAATACAATTTTAAAGAACGCGTGCGGAGCTGCGGGTACAGCTACTATCTCATAAAATCTTTAATTTAATTACATTTTAATGGTATACTTGTAATGTTAACAAGCTACGTATTATTACCAATAGAATTATCGAGTTATGAATGGATTGAAAAGATTTTTAAACATTAATTTGCCATATATAATGCGTTCGTTTGATGGATTACCCCACGTCTTTTTAGCCGCGCGAAGAAAACTCGGAACTGGGGTGTGAAAGGACTGAAAAAAGTATGTAATGCTATGATTTTTCCATGGTCTGTTAATTCTGAAGCGATTATGACTTGATAGCGTGTTCGTATTTGTTCAGACACCGCGTCGATGAACGTGGTTTCGAATCCAAGCTTTTAATTTGGAGCTTTCGTTGAAAGGAAACATTGTCATGAGATCATAGGGTGTAAGGGATATCGAATAACATCGAAAACTTGAGACATCCAAGCCAACCTCACCTGCACGTGGTGCACTCTGTTGAATAACGGACGAGGCAATGGCGAAAGTGGGGTGGTAGGGTTTTACAGCCTGACTGGGTCGCAACCACCATGTATATGGCGAAGAAGCCCGTCATAGTGATTCGCTTCTGCGGGTCGCGTTTTGCGATCAGTCTGTGCATATCCAGCCTTTCGCAGGCCGGCATGACAGCGGCGATCGACGATGGATACTATGTCACTCGGTGGTCGCCATTGTTTTTGGATTGTACTGTGCTTAGCATCAGGCACAGTGCAGTCATTTTGCCGTGCTACAATAAAAAATAATAATAGCATAATGGTTTTTTCTAAGCCCGACTGGCTAGCTACCACTCTCTAATCACAAATCTGTCACCAAGCAACTGTTGCAACTGTTGGTGTGTTCCAAACAGCTGCACTTGACAGCCAGCTTCTTCTATGTTTAACGTGTGTTTACTTAGACCACATGGTGAATTAACCTCAGATGAGATTGTAGTTAAATACGTATTGAATACTTGTTTTAAAAAGGTGTCGAATTAAACGCAGCGCGGTCGCTGAATGTTCGCCATCTTGCTCTTTTGTCTCGCTTTGGTTACGTTAGGTTAGACTTGCGAAAAAGGATAACACGAACATGCCTCGGGCGAGCGCGGTGCATTTAATTCGAAGCCTTTTTAAAACAAGTAGAGAGACAGAGACGAACTTTTTAGCATTCCATTGATTCACCGTGCGGGTGCCGAGTTCATCGTGTGACCGATGGAGAAACTCAGAGCAGTTCCCAGGACTTGCGACCCAGGTGTAGGTTTAAGGAGGCCCCCTTTGAGATGCGCATCAACGCTCACCTTCACTGCTCGAGTTTCCCGCACTGCCTAGCCAAATTTGGTAGGAACCTGTTAGTGCAGCCTTTGATACTCGTTCTAAAATAGAACTTACTGCAGTTCTCGACAGGCCAAGGTCCTTCAGAAGGTTATAGAGAGATTTGGCTGGTATACCTCTCGCTCCTATCTACCGCGTATAAATTAACCACATAACCATTTTTTTTATTATAATTTATGATGTTATTTTTGTAATAACACCGAAGAGGTATAAAACATTCCATAAGTCCATATAATGAGTATTGGCAAAACAATCATAGTATTTCTATACTTACTAGCTTTTGCTCGCAGCTTAGCTCGTTTTGAGATGGATTTAACATATTGTTTGGGCACAGTATATATTTTATGAATGTATGGTACCCTATGTCTTTTTCTGTATTTCACGATGATTGGTCTAGTAGTTAAGGCGTGAAAGCGTAATAAAAAAACCAACCACTTTTACATTTATTATATTAGTTGGGATAGGATCGAGTTATTCTGAGTGAAAAACAATTTTCTAAAAACACTGTTTTCTTTTATTTGTTTGAATGCACTTATATCTGGAACTAACAGATGGATTTGACAAATGATTTTGTAGTCTATTCAGTCAGAAAGGTTAGAAGCTGCCAAATATCACGGTACAACCCTTAGGAGCGGAGCAGTTACCATACATAGTGTAAACACACAATGCAAATACTAACGTAGTTTTTTTTTCTTCTTTTCTCGAACTGACTACGCTATTGACCCGGCAGTGTCTTCACAGCTTCACCGGACTACTAAGGTCGGCGCATAAGGCACACAACCGATATGGGTTTTAGGTAACATACACAAGGGTGCACGCACACCTCGGCTTGGGCTGTTACCTGGAAAAAGACGCGTCTGTCCTAGCTAACTATTCTAAGCTATTCATACATATATACATTTGTGAACCATACAATCGAAATTGCATGATTCACAAATGAATACGTGTATATCGGATTGAAACGAACTAAAACTATTCGATTCAGTTCGATGAGGGGAAAAAAAACAAAACCCTCCCACCATGTGTATATATGTGCACGTGTGTGAGAGAGATGATCTCATATGTGTGTTCAAGTGATGTAGGTGAGTCACTGTATCGCGATAATAATATCACGAGGGCTCCGCGCGGAGACGACCTAGGCTCGAGATATTACTGAGACCCGCGATGTGTGCGGGAGCTAAAGAGGATCGATTACAAAAGCGCGGGCGCAACACGCATTTAATAAGATCGAATTTAAATACTAACGTAGCTTGGCTCCTATTTAGGTGTTTCAATAACACTAGATAACTGGTATTGTCAATACGTATAACTGGTGTGATACGTGATTTGTCATATCACAAGTGAGTGATATGTGAAATATTGAATTCTAAGTGCTGTTGCCTGTGCTAAACAATATGTTGAATTTAAAAATATTTAAAATTCAAACTAGCCTTTCGTCTATCTTTTATATATAAATTAAATAATAGAGGTTTATAATGGTAAGACAATACGCAAAAACTATTGGATAGATTTAGATCATTAATTATAACTTTACTTATTAGACACTTGCTCATTATTTAAAATAAATTATCACGATAACTTTATTTAATATCAAGTTACTAATTAAGTTGTTTATTACGAACTAATAACATTGTTTACGAAGAGATTTTCTAAGCTACCTATATTTTTGTTTTCAATTCTTTGAAGTAATACTTCTTTTGGGTGTGAATTTTTTTTTATATCTTAGGAGGCAAACGAACAGGTGGGTCACCTGATATTAAGTGATCACCACCGTCTATAGACACTTGCAACACCAGGGGAGTCGCAAGTGCGTTGCCAGCCTGCGTTTGGGAGAGAGGGTAGTGAGGAATGGGTGAGGGGGAGGGGAGGTGGGTTATCCGGCGCTCTCACTGACCGAACGAAACGCAACAATGCAAGCACTGTTATTTCACGTCGGTTTACTGTGAGAGGGTGGTACTACCTCGGGCGAACCGACCCAATCATGCTGAAACCAGTAATAGCTTCAGCGTGGGTCTACCACCTACAGAATGAATTTTATGAAACAAATATGTATAACGTTAAATAGAAAGCTATATATTTATATATAAGTGTAAGCTGTGAGTGAATGAGTTAGAATGCGTTCTATATAGTTCCCATATCCGTCATCTCTCCTTTATACGACGCGATGGTTCGTAGCAGTCTGCGTCCCCAAACTCTACCGTCGTATACCATACACGAACTCTGCATACCATGTACACTAGACTCCATGTTATATATTATATTTTAATGTACTTGAAAATATACAAAGTAAGAGAGAGAAACGATGAAATCTATAGCACATTATTCTCTATTGGATCGTAGTGACTATTGCATACTTTTAATTTACAACTTTTCACTTCTATCGCGTGCTCATGAGCACACACCCAATTTTTAAAATATTTATTCCATCTTCATAAAATGAAGATAATAAACAACAAAATCTTCGGTGTTAGCTAGTATTATATAAAACAAAACGCTACATAATAAGTCACTTTTAAACATGGCCGTGCGAACATTTCAATACACGTGATATGTTATAGCCGACAATAACCAAGTAATTTATCACGCTCTCTTTATACTTCGGTCATTAAACGCACAAAGCCGTAAGTACTGACGCAGCACCAGCTTCCAGAGCGATGTCTTTATGAAACTATGAAAACGTAATGACCATACGTCACATCGTAAAATACCTACCAAAACAATGGAAGCTTGCGAGAGAAATTAATATATCATTATGTCAGACCCATGTACTAACCCACACACACCTATTACCATCCCTTTCCTGTTACAGTACATCGCAATGTGCCATCCCATTCTTGGGCGGAAAACTTTGGTATGAATACGCGAGTCTCTCCCGTGATTGGGATTTGTTAATCTTCTCTCTGAAACTGCTGAAGTTAAAATTCTAATGTGTTACAGCGCCTTTGGGTCGTGTTTTCCGTTTGTTTGTCCCAATGCTGAACAATGCTGTAGTTGCGAACGTTGCGTAATTTATAAGTATGTAATCGAAATTTAAAATTCGCAGTTATAAATATTGCGATGTAAATATAGTATAGCCATATGTTAAATTAATTAAAATCTGTCCAACTTTTCAAGCTTCAATGGTAGACGAACGTGAATAAAATAACAATTAAAAAATCCAAAAATCAATACATGATCGACTTTTTTATTGAGTTTAATTTTCATTTCAGATTATTCTCTCTAAACGCTCGAGTGTGATTGGTGGACAATAAAAATTGAGACATTTTTCTTCTCTTTCATTGTATTTTTGGCAACCAATCTTCTACAACAAGTTTTCTACAAGTTTCTTGATATAATTTCAATGAATTAACAAGATGGTGGCCATCTTGTTAGAACTTTTCTGGGAGTTTTGTGGCAAGTCAGAATCCATGATCCGTGGTATTATTTTCGATCCACTTAACTTGTGCAAAATAACCAAACTAAAATATAAAGACCACTACATGGCATTACAAGATCCCGCCAAAAACTCGTTGAGGCAGCCATAAGGATTACCGATAGAAGTGAAAAATGAGAATGAAATAACTATGTTCTCTTTTGAATTTTTATATTAATTATTGTGTGAATTACAATATTTAAATTTCATAATAAGTAATTTGAAATTATTAATATTAATCTGTTTATCACATCTATTGGCACTCCGAGCAATAATTATATACATTTTTATACGATTTATGAAGTAATCAAACATAAAACAACCTGCAAAATATTAATATTAGACGTACACATACCGCTATACAACGCGTGGCTAGTCTGATGCAAGCCGCACAAGTGCAATATGGTCACGCTTACTAAAATGTCATGTCGCGAAATTATAAATTTATCTCCTGCTAAAAATACGCCCCTAAAGAAGTTTCCACTTCAAAAATCAACCATACTTTGACTAAATTTTATCCTTTTTTAGGTACGGTTCACATATATGTACTTTTTAATTTCTGAGTGTTGGTATATGGCTTAATACAAAGACACCAATCCGCTAATGCCCGTGAACACGGAAAAGCCACATCTATAAAAACGAGGCCAATGATGTCGTGCGTCGTCTTTATTCTCCGTTAGTTTGTGAGCCTTGCTTTAGCTACTCTACGTGTAGGGTTGTCAAACTGAAATGTGGCTTCATTTGCTAACTCATTTAAAGTGAAACTGAATGAAGTAGTCCATGTAATTACGAAAATAATTTAACTGTAATTAAAGAATATTTACTTTTTAATTCGGAGGATAGCTAACCTCAAGTTTATTAAAAATATAGATGGTATATATTGTTATATTGAAGATTACATCATGTGATGCTTTTTTATTTTAAATAATAAACTCAAATTATCTGAATGAAAGATATATTTCAGTTACTATTCACCGACGAAATATATTATAAATAATAACATTTTAGCGTAGTACAATAACTCTATAAACAAAGAACCACCGTCTTGTTAAGGTCTTGTTTCAAAATTTAATAAGAAATAATAAATCTCGATAAAGGTTTTAAAAAGTATTTAAAGATAAATTATATCGTACGATATAAGTGTAACTAATTTTATTGTAGTGAAAGTTTTTTTAAATGCGACTAAAATATTTGGTTGTTGCGTGACAGCCCTAGTCACACTTCACATCACAGGCTAATTTACACGGAGGCCGCTACAAAGAAAAATGCGCTAATTAAAAACTCAGTCGTAACAAAGTGTCATAGCAAACGGAAAAGTCGGGAATGGAGCCCAGCGGTTCACCGCGCAGCGCCACACCGCACGCGATGTATGCGTTTCTAGTTTTGTTTCTTTGCCTTTGAGGTTTAGGGTACATACGTTTGTACTACTTGGTTAAAAGTTTTTTTTTAATGTTAAGCGAGTATTGAATTTGTGTTAGAAACTGTATACGTACTTTCGTAACTATGCCCTTGCGGTTTGAGGTTCATACGTTTGTATAACTTAGTTAAAGGTTTCGTGTATGTATTTAAGTAATAATTTCTTAAAAAAAAATTGTAAATATTTATTAAATTTTCTCATACCTTTTATGTTATCATCAAAATAATACGAGGACCTTTATAGGTTTTGTAGGTCTACCTTTTATAGGTGGTAAAGCCACGCTGAATCTATTACTGGTTTCAGCATGAATGGCTCGGCTCGTCCGGAGTAGTATCACCCTCTCACAGAAAACCGACCTCAAGTAACAGTGCTTGCATTGTTGCGTTTCATTCGGTCAGTGAGAGCGCCGGAGGCCCACCTCTCCTGTCCTTCCCCCTTCCCTTCCGCCCCTCCCCCTAAACACAGGATGGCAATGATTATGACTCACCTGGTGTTGTAAGTGTATATGGACGGTAGTGATCACTTAACAACCCACCTGTTCGTTTGCCTCTTATGATATAAAATTACCTTTACTATTCCAATATTAGATACAATGTTCAAATATATGTTATTTTTCTAGATTTGGCCGAAAGTTTGCTATTCTCTTATAATTACTATATATAAAAAATATTTTTCTAAATAGTTTGTAAGTTTTCGCACTTGCCCACAGTCTCATCTGATATTAACTAACGATATGTTCCAAGTTAACCAGAATGTCTTATAATATCAAAAACAGAAAAAGTCTAAACATTCTGATCATTATGTGTCTGCCTCATTCGTAAAATTCTGAACCTACACAATCCAATCGACGTGTTGTCCGTATACACTAATTACTGATCCATCATCGTATAATCCACTTCACATTTGTTAAGTAGAACTTAGAGAATCCTGTGCAGAATAAAATCAACTTTTTTTTTATGTCATTGGTGGCAAACGAACAGGTCGGTCACCTGATGTTAAGTGATCACCACCGTCCATGGACACTAACAACACCAGAGGTGTCGCAAGTGTGTTGCCACCATTTGGGGGAAGGGTTAGGGGAGGGAGGTGGGCCTCCGGCGCTCTCACTGACCGAACGAAACGCAACAATGCAAGCACTGTTACTTCACGTCGGTTTTCTGTGAGAGGGTGGTACTACCACGGGCGAGCCGATCCATTCATGCTAAAACCAGTAATAATTTCAGCGTGGCTCTACCACTACTAAAACTGTAAACAGAAAAACGTCAACGCCGCGCGGATGTGAATTAAAATATCTTTTTACAACTTCTTTATAATCACACTGTATAAGAATAAGCTCTTTATATCTAAAATATAATTACGATGCATTACAATAATACTGCATTCGTCTGGTATTCACGGGCTCTGTAAACATCGTGAAGGAAATGACGCGAAGGAAGACTTTAATGAGCTGATTCGAGTGCCTCGAATGCGCCTCGCATGACGGCGCTGGTCGCTAACAAAAGGTCTCTTTCCATCGTGAGTTTCAAAGGGAAAATGCACTGTTATATTAGTATCGTTAGTTGTGATCCTTTATGACATTTTTAACGTAACGAACTCTAAAGAGTGTAATTGTATTCATCTTTATAAAGCTTGCACTGTATAATACAGCTCAAGAAATTATTTGAATGCACTCATTTCAAGTCACCATTACATTTTTCTTTTAAATAGGTATTTTGTATATGTTTATTGAGAATGATTATCTAATATTGCTCTACAATTCTTAAGAGCGGAGCAATTACCGTACAAACGTAGTTTAAAAAGCACGCTAATATAAAACGAAATAATTATATGGAGTACGTATCGAGGATCAAGTGTGACTTTGCCATCTAAATAGAACCAAGCATTACTAAAAATACCGAATTGTAAATGCCTATGTCTCGTCAATAGTTCAGAATGTTTATAATTAAATGGTTGTGAATCCGCCAACAACAACTACTTTTATGACGTATTTGGATGAATTAATATAGTTCCATAAGAACAAGGATAAAATAAATCTAAGTTAGCCATTGTTTAAGCCTGCTTCACAACTCAAGGAGTTACAGAAATCGAATAATGGACGTATAACACTATAGCTAAAGCATCTGAGCTGTTATCTAGTACACACCGGAATGCATATATTAAGTTGAACTTCTATTATCAAATGTTTTTAGAAATACATGGGTACCGTTTTAGACGTAGCGTAAGACTGCCTTGATGTATGTATATAAAACCCTTTAGCCCTTGAAATTATAACTACACCTATCTAGATATTTCTCTATAAAACTTTCTGTAATTATAAATACACCAAAGCAAAGAGTTTATTTTTACACGGTAATAAAAATATGTACGTAATAGATTACTCGCTTTTTGTCTAACGTTTAGGGGATTCCAGATGCTAAACCGTAATCAGAACGGTCAATTTACTTACCTTAGCATAAATCACTCTTGCAAAACTGTAATTATAGACAAAGAGCAATGAAACAAAGAGAATTCTCAGTACTACTTCTTAAATAAAATAGCAATGCAAGATTTATTATAAGGTTTCTTCAGTTTATTTTACATTTACTTACTTTAGTTTACTTCCGAACCATCATAAAATACTGTAATATTTGTTTTAGGTGTAATACTGTCCTAAAACACTTTTATATATGTTCCAGATTGATATTACATCGACGACGAGAGTGGAAAAAGCATCAAGAATTAAAAGCCCTTTAATGATCGCCCGCTTGGTCGAGACGAGTTCATACCGTATGAAGCCAGCCAAGAATTCTAATATGTTTGTTTTTAAATAATTCAAAGCAATAATAAAAAACGGTAAACACTTATTTCTAATTTATTTCATTCTATTCTTTACATAAGTAAAAAATTACTTTAATAATAAGACTAAGTAACCTTTGTAAAATTCGATTTGTGAAGCACCATTGTCATATCGAATTATATAATAATACCGGCCTTGCTATGTGTGAGGGGTGTAGCTCCACGATTACGTCAATTCAATAATAATTTAATGAATAAATTTAATTAATACAAAATTTAAAAACATGTGAGAGAGGAGGTGGCCTATTATATCTTATCAAATCACTGCAAGGGCGACAAGAAAGTATTACCTAAAAAAATGTCTCAAGTAAATAATGGATGTTTCTTTTTTCGATACTAAAGGCATTGAGGTTGGTAACAAGTATTGCTGTTCTAACTTAGTTCAAAAGAGAAGTTATCTATTATCGATTGGGCTTATTAGATAGCCATAGGTTGCTGTGGATACTGGACATCAAACATTAGGTGGTCTACAAGTCTATTTACCACTATATTCCTAATATAAAACAGTAAGTATGTATGGTGCGCAATCTGTTTTTAATAAATAATAATACAAATTAGTAAACCGATAAACCGATAATAGCTTCAGCGTAGCTCTACCACTCTATTTTAACGCTGAACATTAATGTGAGGAAAAACATTGGGGTAAAATTTCTCGTCTCTTGAATATGATGCAGCGGCACCGGAGGTGGGTGCTAACACTCGGCCATTCTGAATTAGACGTGTCCCACGGCGTTTACTGTTCATACCTCGTGGATCCATGATCTGAAAATAGAAAATAATACGATCTCGTCTCTTGAATGTGATGCAGCGGCACCGGAGGTGGGTGCGAACACATAAATACAGTGGTACAACAAAATAATCCCAAGGAGGGTTGATGTCAGGCAGACGGCCGATCGTAAAAATTAAGCCCAATCATATACCATAACGTGACAAACATGTTGTACCGACACTACTTATGTGGGATAAGGAAATAGAAGAAGTATTTTTTAAGACATAGGAAGCAAACGAACAGGTAAGTCACCTGATGTTAAGTGATCACCACTTGCAACACCAGGAAAGTCGCGACTGCGTTGCCAGCTTGTGTTTGGGGAAGGGGGGAATGAGGGTGCTGAAGTGGGTATCCGGTGATCTCACTGACCGAACGAAATGCAACAATGCAAATACTGTTACTTCACGTCGGTGTTCTACAAGAGGGTGATACTACCCCTAGCGAGCCGACTCGTTCATGCTGAAACCAGTAATATCTTCAGCGTGGCTCTACCACCTAAAAAATAAGTATGTATAATTATCATGCAGGTATTTCATTTCGCAACATAAGGTTTATTTAATAATATTTATTATTTATATATATTGCATAACATCGTTATTATTAAGTGCGGTACATTTTTAAAGCCATAGGTGGTTTTATCGAGGAAACGAGCAACGGAGTTGACTGAAGATCGATATGTATTCCGCATACTCGCCTTTCAGATATAACAATAAAATGCTACCTAAAATGAGTGTTTGTTTATGAACACTGTATGTATTCTTTCACCGAAGAACACATATATGAAGTGTATTATTTTCGTGATGCTTTCTTTACCTCGTATTCCGAAATATTAACTCTTAAATAGATAAATTACTTTTTAGGATATATAAACTACGGTGGAAAGGCTATCAAAGAGCTATTGATAGTCTTAGTTCATCTAATTAATTGGTCTTTCTACGTTCGATATTATTTAAGTTAATGTAAGTGCGAGAAGTATAATATGAAACTACTAAATACAACAAACAATGAAATATTATTTATTTAGAACTACATTCGTAATTAATCTTAGCTAAGTTCGGAATATTAATTATTATTTGATATATTACTCGATTGAATGCTTGGATAATGACAAAATTATTATTAGTTTGAAGGAAATCTCTGTGAACGAATAGAATCTACAAGAAGATCTATCATAATGATAACTCGACTATGAGTAAATTTCATGAATATTCATTACTCATTACCACAATAATTGTCACTTTTTAACGATAATGCTTTACTTAAACTAAATTTTACTAAGATATATACTAGCGAGCCAGGCGGACGTTATCCTGCCTTGATAATAAAAAAATATATAAAATTCAACCGCAGCGCCACCTACCGGGTCCAATTGTGAATCTAAACTATTCTCGGATCCACTGCAACACGCACACAAAATTTCATCAAAATCGGTCCAACCGTTTAGAAGGAGTTCAGTGACATACACACGTTCAGAAGCAATTTATATATAACACTAGCAGACCTGGTGGACGTTGTCCTGCCTTGATAATAAATAAAAAAACTAAAAGTCAACCGCAACGCCACCTACCGGGTCCAATTTTCCAATCTAAACCATTCTCGGATCCACTGCAACACGCACACCAAATTTCATCAAAATCGGTCCAACCGTTTAGAAGGAGTTCAGTGACATACATACAGAAGCAATTAATATATAAGATAAAAGTTTTAAAGAACTCGAATATAATATACATAAGGTATGGACTAATAGTGGTGTGCTTGCGTTCGTTCGTAATTCAATCTTCAATTCCAATCTTCTTCTTTTTGAGATCGGTTGGAAAGAGTAGTTACGTAGTAGAGAAAGTAGAGTGAAAACAAAGAAGAAATGCATTGTGTGATAAAAGATGTGTGTATAAAAAATGTGCATATTGACATGATAACTCATAAAGAAGAGTGACAAAGGAAAATATGTTCTATCAACTCTACTGAGATAGGACAAGGAGGTAGGAGTAGAAATAGTCTACCTCAAATTAACAATACTAACACTAAATACCTACCTAAACCTACCTAATACTAAAATACATATGTTATAATTATTTCAGTAGTGTGACTATTTTAATTAACCCATCAACCCTCCGTGTGTTTCAATTACCCGTAAGGCATAAAAGTATAGCAAAGGGTTATAGAATGGGACAATCGGGTAAAAAGTGGCAATTGCCGACCACTTTGCGATGACGGTGGAACGTTAATTAAGGTGTCACAATCATATACTAGAGCGTCGATAGTGTTTGGAATCAGTACGAAATAAGAAAAAACCTTTTACGGTTTCAATCAAAAACTACCTTTCATTATGTTATAGAGTACCTAAGTATTATTTTTTTTTATATAAAATTACTGCCTTGCAAGCTTCCATACATTAAATGCCATCAACCTGGAGACGAAAATTGTCATCTTCATTTTTTTTTTATATTACCACGGCAAAATGACTGCACTGTGCCTGGTGGTAAGCACAGTACAATCCAAAAACAATGGCGACTACCGAGTGACACACTGTCCATCGCCGGTCGCCGCTGTCATGCCGGCCTGCGAAAAGCTGGATATGCACATCATCCCGAGAAACATCATAAAAAACATCAAGATGAAACATTCCACTACATATTATCCAACAAAGTCCTCTGCCACATCTATCTGTCTGTTCGCGGTTAACTCAACAACTACTTAACGGAATTTCGTGCGATTTTCTCCAGTACATAAAATGCTTCCTGAAGACAGTTTGGGTAAATAATTTGTCAAGGTTTTCTTAAATTTCCGGTGCGGGTCCGCCGAGTCCGCTAGTTTATTATATATACCTGAGACTATTAATATGGGTGTATGGTATTACTAAAACAGGTAGGAGTAGGAATAAATATTTCAGCACAAGTATAAAAATAGCACCAGAGACAGAAAAGATGAAGCGAGGAATGGCTATGTCTTGAGGAGGTATATAAGTCTTATGTCTTGACGAGTATTTATTTAATACCTTATTCGATTTAGGCCCTAAGAAGGCGACTATGAATGACGATACTACCACCGGTTTGGAAAACATTCCAGTCATCGAGAAAAATGGGCAAGTAACTCGATCGGGTTTATCTTTTTAATATTCATATTTTTATGATATTTTAAAGTTGCAATCGTTTTTAGCGGGTGCATAGAGAGGGGTGTTAATTCCAAATATCACTATCGTTTACATATTCATGTGCCCTAAAATACCTTTTAGATATGAATGTCGACAGATATAAAACTAGAGTTATGGATGATCTAACGATTGATGTAAAAGGAGTGAATATTGAGTTGACAGTTCATAGAAAAGAGAGGAAGAAGAAAACATGTTGGACCGACTCTACTTAGGTACATGAGTAAGTAGACTATGATACAAACTTATTGGTAATGTGACAAAGTTCCTTTACTTATTGATTTATTATGCGTTTCAAGAATCACTTTTCAAATTGCTGCCATTTGTATAATACCACGGTAATAATTATATACGATTTAAACAGTCACAACAACTTTAGTAGGTACCTACGTTATAAATTTCGACTTTTAATTCGAATAAATATTGGTACTACGGAACCCGGTGTCATACTATAATTCTATCGCTTTACGATTGTAAATTGGATTGAAAGGTACTAATTAGTCATTTACGCTTACACTGTGCTCTCTATTTCATACTATTGTTCAGTAGTTTAATTTTTTTACTTTATGAATTACTAACAATAGTCTACGACTTCGTTCACATTAAAATGTAAATATACCATTACATTTTTTAATATCATTTAGTATGATTAACGTTAAATGAAAATTTAATATATCTTCTATAATAAGAACATAAATCTAACGTGTCCGTACTTCTTCGAGTTTCGTGAAAAATTTAATAAAATACATTTCAATCATTTTTAGTGATGTCCGTCTGTCTACCTCGTTGTGTGACCACGCATCCCTGCTAAAGTACTGCGTTCATAATAAAACATCTTCGAGAATCACTTAGTATTTGTTTCATTAAAATATGTCCACTCTATCAAAAGATATTGTAGTTTTAATGCCGACGCGATGTAAGTACGAGAGATGAGGTAACAAAAAAAAAATACAGTCGAATTGATAACCTCCTCCTTTTTTTGAAGTCGGTTAAAAAGTAGATAAGGACCTACTCCATTTAGATGACGTTATTAATCAGTTTTTTACATAATGTTATATTATATAATGTTATAGTAATATAATATAATGTAAACTTTAATTACTTGACAACAAATAAAATATACTGCATCTATATTTAATTTTTATATTTACAAATTAACATTATTAGTAAATATTAAATTACAAGGTTCAGAGCATTCCTTTTATCAGCTAATCAATCGATAGGACATCGTCCCCGTGTCTCTTCATCTCCTGTGGACCCAGGTGGACTATTTGTGTGCATCGAAGCCTTAAATTTAGACAAAGGCTTCAATTGTCTAAGAGCACCCGTAATCCGGTCCAATTGACAACTAAGCAACCCAATGAACGTAGAAGTGTATAAAGACATTCTTGAAGTGAGTTTGGGTTTTATGTAGCCTAGGAAATGTATTCTGCGTATATATGCATTATACGTAATATATAATAAGTCTTTATTAATGATAAATTTGTGTATTTAATTGTATTTACTGAGAAACTTGACGTTCAGTTTTTAAATGTACACACAGACACTGAATTAGTGCTAGTGTGTTCAAAGCTTAACCTGTCGATAAAAGAAAACGCCGTTATTAAGTCATGTTAATAGGTTTTTAAAACACAGTCAAGTTGAAAATCTGTCGCCAAACATATATAGGTCTAGCCTGCCAGCTTTACATCTCTATGTGTACCATAGTGACGTCTGGAAATGACGCTCCTCTCTGTGAATCCACCAAAAACGAAAGTAATTATTTATCATGAGGTGTACGATTGGTGTAAGGGGTGTCAAATAACATCAAAGACTTGAGACATCCAAGCCAACCTCACCTGCACGTGGTGCACCCTGCTGAATAACGAACGAGGCAATGGCGAAAGCGGGGTGGTAGGGTTTTACAGCCTGACTGGATCGCAACCACCCTGTATATGGCGAAAAAGCCCGTCATAGTGATTCGCTTTTCGGGATCAGCCTGTGCATATCCAGTTTTTCGCGGGCCGGCATGACAGCGGCTACCAACGATGGATAGTGTGTCACTCGGTGGTTGCCAGTGTTTTTGGATTGTACTGTGCTTACCATCAGGCACAGTGCAGTCATTTTGCCGTGCTACAATAAAAAAACCATATCGAATTTCTTGCTTCTTCTCGATAATTGGGTTGTTTTTCCCAACCGGTGGTAGCTTTGACGACTATAAGCGCTTTGAGGTACCTATGAATAATGTATATTTGATTTTAATTCTAGCGTGTTACCATTTTGAGTTACGTTGCCAGTTAACCTCGGGCGAGTTTGCGGCCAAACATTAAAACCTATAAAAAAGTATAAAAGATTGTCTATTGTTACATAAAGTCGTTTGTACGTGTATTTTGCATATGCAGAACCAAATAATTGATTAAATATTATCATTAGCTATACATATAACAGAAAATTAAGATAAATAAAAAATAAATAAATGCATAAACTTCAAATAATGAAATAAAAATGATCGATGGTATCCAAAACTCAAACATCAACACCACATTATTTCGTGCTAGTAATAATTTGTCAATGTTAACCCTACAATAAAGGCAGCGGTCGAACGCGCCTCCTGTTGACAAAACTTTATTACCGAAAATTAGACAATATTGGTTCGAAACTGCGTTTCTTTGTAAACCGACCGCGCCGTACGGCTGACCATTCGGCAAATGATCTAGTTATATGACCCCCGAATGTAGTTTACAATGGAAACAAGAAATTCTGGTATACCGGATTTGGTTCGTGCTTGTATTGTTAAAAATGTATTATAAAGTTATATATTATAAAAAATATTTTATCATGATTACCACCGAATTAAATAAAGGAAAACATTATTAAATTTAACAACAATCAGAATAGGCATTAATTAAATATGGTAGATCGGAGTTTTGCTTATGTACAGAATAGAAAGATTTTCCATGAGTTCAGTTGGTAAAAGTGCTGGGTTTCCAACTGAATCGTTACGACGATATTCCAGGTGTATTCGGATATCCAGGGATTTATATTCGACTGAATTGCAACCACTAGGATGATAAATTAATCATTGACTCTTTTTAAGTTTGTCGCGTTTGAAAATCTGCTCATAAAAATCCATTTTATTGTAGGCGCTGTAGTCAAAGTAACGCTGTTATGAAGTCACTTCATTGTCTTATATGTATTATCGCTTAATATGACTTTTCTTTCAAATATATTCCTGAAGTAGATTCTGGTATCTAAAAAATACAAAGTATTCCTGAATATAGCGAAATCACTACTTATATTATTTTAGGGCACTAAAAATTATCAACATTAAACTGACGAGTAGGCATATAAACAATAGTTCTGTCAAATTTATAAATAAAAAATTAGAAAGAAATTAAA
Source organism: Antheraea pernyi (assembly GCA_015888305.1). Lineage (NCBI taxonomy): Eukaryota > Metazoa > Arthropoda > Insecta > Lepidoptera > Saturniidae > Antheraea > Antheraea pernyi. The sequence continues at coordinate 207,104 of MU158793.1, read as the reverse complement.
ACAATAGCCACCAGTCGTTCACTCGCTGCAATGCAGTCTCGGTTCGTCCAACTACTGCTCTCACGAACAATAGTGACCCATTGTTACGCCGTCCATTCTAAATGAACAAAATGGCGGCGGCGTGTTCCAAATTCAAAAGCGAAACTCCCGGATCTGAAACAATGCTCGCCTCTAATCCTCGTGAAGGGTTAAATGCATGCTATTGGTCAACGGTACCCTCCCGGACAACTTTTGTTCGAAGTTTTGCGTTTGTGTGTGTAACACAAGTGACGCTTAACGTGGTAGTTAGTACATTCGTGACGTTGAAGTTTCTTTCTGATAAAATTTGGTAAAAATCTTTTTATCTAGTATTAAATTTATAGACTGGACTATTTTACTATGCATATTAGGTAAGTATCTATATAAAAATAGGCGAATATAGAAGACAGTTCAGTACTTTGTTCCTGTATTTCTCATTTCGAATTTTCGATATTCTTTTTCTTTTATGCTTAGTAACTGTTGACGCATTTAATGTCATCATCCATACTTCAGAAATTTTACGTGTACCTACTAATCTACATTTCTATACTTAATATTATAAAGCTGAATAGTTTGCTTGAACGTGCTAATCTCAGGAACTACTGGACCGATTTGAAAAATTATTTCAGTGTTAGATAGCTCATTTATTGTGGAAGGCTATCATTATATATCATCACGCCAAGGTCAATAGTAGCCGAGTACAAATGAAGAATATTTAAAAATCAGGGTTTACGTACGTAATATTTAAAAATATTGCACGAATAATATAATAAATATTAAACGAGGTCACGAAAACAAAGTCTGCGGGCAGAAGCTAGTTTAGAATATTTGTATACATTTTGACAAAAAAAATCAGTAACATTGAATAGAAGTCGAATTGCCACGCCAATTTTGCCCTTGTTCTTGAGTGATGTAGGTTAGGTTTTATAATTATTAGTATGTTTTACACTTTAATTAACACAAATGAAATCGCGATCAATTGATAATGTGTAGAAAAAATCTGTTTATTTCAAAAACCTGCTGAATCATATGATTCTTTCATTACTTTATAACATTCGTATATGCATCATATATAAAAATTTAAAACTAAACTAATATACCAGAGAGTAATAGGAGTTTGAAAGATTCAGCACAATCTTTCTTTTCTTTAATTATTCGTCCTTTTAAACTTACAACGATTATTAAAGCGACGCATAAAAACGAACGGTCCCGCGGACTAACGTATCAAGTGAGACAATTCATCGAACACGTCACCCGTGACAGCCGCCTCGCAATCAAAACTTCCCAACGCGGGCAACACTGTAGTGACGCCTACACGGCCCACTTTTCTCCAAAGACTATTATTTGAATGTCTTTCAGGCCGTGAGAAGGGTCCCGAACACCCCAAGTCCCGACGCGTGTGTTCGCCAGATAATGTAATTAAAACAACACCTTTCTCCGTGGAAGTCACATTTTCAAACGAGTTTCAGTTATGTAATATGCGTGCCTTTTACAATTTATTGTTTATTATCTTCTCTAATTCAGGTCTATAATTCGGAAGATGTTGTGTGTTTATTTCACGAAGACGTATTCCCATTTCGCTTTGCAATGGACGTAGCACAATGGGTGTTAACTTTTGTTGTGTCTAGAAGACAGGACATAATACAATCTTTTCTAAGTGAGACAATCTAAAGGTCGTGAAGTGATTTTGGTAAAACACATTTCCTTCCAAACTTTCAATAACCACTAATTATTATATTTTGTGAAAAATATTGTTGCAAGTGTCTTGGAATCTATATTATAAGTAATGAAAAACCATTTCAATCATTTTTAGAAATGTCTGTCTATCTGTTAGTTTGATAACTGCTAAAGTACTGCCTTCACGATAATACCTCACCAAATAATAAAGCATATCCCCGAGTAACATTTAGTCTTGGGTTTACTAAAATCGGTTCACTCTACCAAAATTTCAATGACAACGCGACTTAAGTACGAGAGAAAAGTAGATAAGTGAATGGACTTAACATATTCAGATGATTTTATTAATCATTGTTTTTTACATTAGGTTCCACGCGGACCCTAGGTCCGTTCCCTCGGCGTGGAGCCCTTAAGTACGCTGACACAAAATCTTAGATCACTGCGACAACATTACACATATCACCTCCACACACGTGCATGCATATACGCTTACACATGCAAGTGGAAGGGTTTTATTTTTTCCCTTATCAAACTGAAATAGTTTAGAATATTATCCGATACGAAATATATATAAAAGTTGTTGAGGTATGTATGCTTGGTACACATATATGTCTCAACAACTCATATATGTATGAATAGTTAGCTTAGCTTAGCTCAGATAGGTCGCGAATTGCATGTATCAGGCAACAGCCAAAGCCGAGGTGTGTCGCGTACCCTTGAGCTAGTTGTCAAAATAAAATCGGCTGAGTGCCTTAAGCGCTCGCCTTAGTAGCCTGGTGAAGCTGTTAAAACCTTGCTTGGTCAATAGCGTAGTCAGTTCGAAAAAAAAAAATTCTACACGGACGGAGTCGCGGGACAGCTAGTTACAAATAAAAGGCTATTAAAAATAAAAAATATACTTAATCAATTATTACGTAAAATATATAAGAAAACCGAAGAATTATGAAGAAAATTGCCCAGTTAAACATATGTTAATCAAATTTAAATAATACACTAATATGCAATATCGTTATCTGTTGCTAAGAACCGAGTTTTACCGTAAAAACCATTTAGATATCCGATCTAATAAAGCTACTGTCTAAACAAGTACTTATAAAAATAAAGAATACGCAAAAAAAGACATACATTAGCCGCCAGACGCGACGCATAAAACATAATCCCTACAAAGAGACAAAGGACTGTATCACATTAACTTGGGAGATTTTCAAAGTGAACCACGGTTCTCGGCAAAATTTTCGGGGTAACATTATACCCGTACATTAGGGCTAAGTGATAGCGTCACATTTGTTGGATTAATTCATCATCTGAATTGCCGTGGCCAGAGTGATGGGAGAGGCCGGGCGGCGGCCCCCGGACTCACAATGGGGTGGAGAGGCTGTGGCGCGGGAATACGTAACTATTGCTCAACGTGTACGGTTTTAATTACATTCCGTTTTTTTATAACATGTCTAAGAACAAGAAAATGTGATTCTGCATGCTCGAAAGCTGTCTTAAGGTTTTTATATCGGCTACAAATCTGTCCGCGTTTAGTTACAACAAAAATAATTGTAAACAACAATGCACGCGCCAGCTAGTGGTGAGTTATAGTAATATAACCGCAATGAAAAAGAATTGTTTAGGTGTATTTTCATGTTGTTCAAGTTTATCGACTGATAAGATATAACTAAAATCCATTTTAACATATGTAAATTAGTTAAGTTACAATAAACACAACAGTTGACCGGTGGAGATCGTCGCGTAAGGAAAAACCGTTATCCTCCTTCCTTTGACTTTTTCTCCCTCTGCATCTTTATATTGTATAGAAGTGTGTACGTGCTATTATAGAAATTCGAACAGGCGGACTTCGTGTGCTGCCGGTTGTATAACGTTTTTTATTTAGATGTTTTTCTACACAATTTATGATTCACAATTTGTAATAAATTAATACATTTCCTAAATTCTTATATAAAACTTTTGATCTAATGATTTTAACTGTTTTGAGTCGTGAGTCTTCTAACCCCACTGTTGTTTATACTCCTGACAATATACAGATAAATTCGTATAAATATCTCTTTAATCCATATTAAATAATTCAATCATTCAAATTCGAATACAGTAATAGCGAAATATACATATATTAGAAACTTAATATATAACATTCTCGTTATTGATTTAGGTCTCCTAATCTTAAGATTAGGTATTCTAGAAATTGAGTTATAACAATAGAGAAAAACAAGGTGTAAAAATGAAATCAACGCTTGGGACGGTGAGACGGTTGCGCGAGCGCCCGATGCCCTTTGCCCCCCTGAATTAGGCGCCCTGACTCCCCGTGGGGCCGCCCCTCCCAGAGGACACTGCGAGTGTAAGGATAAATGGGAGGGCTGCCTCTTCTGGTTAAGTGTAGATTTTCCGAATGCGGTGTTGATGACGGCTTGATAATGCTGACGTATATTTTATCGATACATTTTTTCATCATAATTATTTGTTTTTTATATTTTCCTATGCGGTATTTTTAATGGGTATTATTTATATATCATAAGGTATATACCGTAAAAATGGTTTTTCCGTTTTACGAGAACTATGTATTTGGTAATTTTATTATATTTTATTTGGATTGGGGGCTATTTTATTTTTTTTCTTTTAAATCTGTAATAATATTACCGATCTGAACTCACTTCGTGTCATGATTATTATTAGATGGGATATAAGATGGGAAAAGGGATAATCGTAATAAATAAAAGAAATTGCAATTTTATTTAAGTATATATATGCCTATAGATGTATAGATTGTCAATAACTATAAATCTTTCATTTAATAACTTGAAGTTCGATATTTCCATCAATATTAAAATTTTAATTAATGTTTAATTTTAATTCATATGAAAAACATCTATACCTAACTACGTACTAGAAAAAGCCTTGTCACCTGAACATAACGTATGTTAAGCTTAAAATTTCCATTGTAAGTGAATTGCACATATATACTTATAAAGAGGTAAAGGATCAATCCCAAGGAGGGTTGATGTCAGGCAGTCGGCCGATCGTAAAAATTAAGCCAAATCATATACCACAACATGACAAACATGTTGTACCGACCCTACTTATGTGGGATAAGGGTAAGAAGAAGAAGAAGACTTATAAAGAGGTAAAGTGTGAGTTTGTGACGTTGTAGGGGGTAATCTCTTGATCTACTAAACCAACAGAAAGCTACGTTATTTGTGAGTATCGTAGGCAATATATTAATTAGTAGTAGTTATTAGTAGTCAGATTAACAAATTAAGTCGGAGAAAAAACGGTCGAACGAAAAGGTTTCTTATGTACGCTGCTTTAACGATGAGAAATATATGATTGAGTTCTAGAGAAAAGTTTATAGAGCTTGATAATGCCTACAAAATGTCAGCGACAGCATATGTCTAACTTCAAAATATTTTTTATTATCAGGGCGGGACAAGGTCCGCCGTGCCGGCTATTAGTAAATAATTATAAACCGGGCAATGTAGATAACATTGTATAGAACACAAAGTAGTATTCCATAATAAGATTCAAGAAAGAGGTTAGTCAGTAGTACAGTGTTTGAACACCGCACTGAATGACATTGCTTTGAATGCTACAATAATGGCAATTTAATTGATAATACTCTTCTGGCTAGATATTTTACCTACCTGAAGTTGCAAAACTGTCGCTTTTCATCAACAGGTAATATAATCATAATTATACATGTCATGTAAGTATGTACAAAAAAGTTTTTTTTTTGTTTTTTATGTCATAAGTGGCAAATGAACTGGTGGGTCACCTGATGTTAAGTGATCACCACCGTCCATGGACACTAACAACACCAGAGGAGTCGCAAGTGCGTTGCCACCCTTTGGAGGGAAGGGATTAGGGGAGGCAGAGGGAGAGGAGGAGAGGGGAGGGGAGGTAGGCCTCCGGCGCGCTCACTGACCTAACGAAATGCAACAATGCAAGTACTGTTACTTCACGTCGGTTTTCTATGAGAGGGTGGTACTACCCCGGACGAGCCGATCCATTTATGCTCAAACCAGGAATAGTTTCAGCGTGGCTCTACCACCATAAAATTCCTATTATTACCAAATTCTGAAGATGTGAATTAGACTTCCAGCCAGCGTATTCCCTCCCCTCTATATCACTGAGTTCTTGAAGTGAAACGTAATGAGGAATTTCTGTGAACCAAAAAGGCGACGACGACCGCCGATGAACCTTAGTAAATTTCTGAATTGTACTGTACTTGCCATTACGTGTAGTGCAATCACTTTACAAACCTATTAAAAAAAACATACCGCTTCTGTGAAAATGAAGAAATAATATTTTAGTATTAATTTAATCATATCACCTTAAAGTACATATTTGGTAATGAAAATCTTAATTAACTCAGAACTAAAATGTGTTCAAATTTTATCGACATTAATTTTTATCGAGTCCGTTCCCCGCACGTCGAGTGGCAATTTCCCCGAGACCGTTGGACAGTGGGGCTGTAAATACTCGTGTAAAATTGTCCACATTCCCTCGGTGGAAGCCTTTTGTGTTATATATTTCTTTGTTATTTACTTCGCAGTGTCGCAGTCCTTACCTGCAGGAATTATACGTATTATATCTACATGATACATGTTTTAATTTCTTTTATATCCCTATTTTTATTGTTTGCTACCAGTTATTTTGTTCGCTTTACCTTATAATTTAACGATTTGCATTTTATCTTCCAATTATATCAATTAATCTATCTACCTATATAATAAGAATGTCTTGTCATTCTTATGACATGGGGTCCTTCAAACGAGGCGTGGAGAGGCACATGTGCAGGTCGGCATGATAGCGACGACTGCCGTTGTTATTTAACACCTACGGTCGCCGTTACTTATGGATTGTACTGTACTTTCCATCAGGTACCGTACAGTTACTTTGCCGAACCAGATAAAAAAAATGTAAATCTAACAGGTATGTACTATTTCGATTTATGTGAAAAAAAATTTTGCAATATACGAATAAGTAATAGAAACATTTCAATCATTTTTAGAAATGTCTGTCTGTCCGTTTGTTTGTATGAAGACGCATCACTGCTAAAGTGCTGGGTTCACAATAAAACCTCAAATCATAAAGCATATCTTTAGGCGTAACTTAGTCTTTGTCTCATAAAAATCGGTCCACTCTATCATAAGTTATTGTAATTTGAATGACGGCTCGAGTTAATTACGAGAGAGTAGTAATTTTTAACTAATTTTAGTTGAACGCGTTAATCTCAGGAACTACTGGTCCGATTTGAAAAATTCCTTCAGTGTTAGATAGCTCATTTATCGAGGAACGCTATTAACTATATATCATCACATTAAGACCAGTGAGAGCGTAGCACCAATTAATGTTTCAAAAACGATTTTTTCTTTCTTTTGAGAGCTTCGCTGTGTGTAGCGTTAGTCCAAAGTCACGTCCATGTGGACGAAGTCGCGGGCGGAAGCTAGTTACGTAATATAATAATTTCGAATGCAGCAGTCGGAACTTACATATAGGTTTTTAGCGGTAGATTTTCAGCCTGAGAATGGTTGTAGGCTGTGCGAAAATTGGAACATGCCCGACCATAATCTTCATAAATTCATGGTTTCTTCACTATGTATTCCTTGACTGAAAGCACAAGGTTAGGATTCGAACACAAGGCCACTCGTCATCGTTTCAAATAGATACATAGAGTATATAAAAAATGTGATATAACAAACATTTTTGTCCTTTTTTCATAACAAGAAATACTCTAGTTTCTAGATTATAGTTAATCCTACGAATACGCTAGGATCTAATGTAAAGATGGAAAAATATTTTTTATCTTATTTGTCTCAGCCGCGTCTGCGTGTTAGCATTAATGGATCCTTTCATTTTGGCAGTATATGATATATTCAATCTGTTTCAAGAGATGTGAAGATATTTACACTCAAAATCTTTGTAATAAATATATACATCGGAAAATAAAGTTTTATTTTATATTTTTAACTGTCAACCAAGGAGGAGAACATTCGGTCTGGTGTTACTGGTTCACCTCACGAATCTACGAGTTAATTGCTAAGCACAAATGAGCGCCGCGCGACTTACACCGTTTATAGCCGGCCGAGCGACACCTGTGCTACGGACCAACTTACACAAAGACAAATAAGGAAAAGAACTAAATCTTAGTTACTTATTTATATCTTTATAGCTCTGACCACAATCTGATCTAATGTGACGATGTAGCTTTCAAAAGTAAGCTACGCTTTTTTATATCATAGGAGGCAAACGAACAGGTGGGTCACCTGATGCAACACCAAGAGAGTCGCAAGTGCATTGCCAGCCTGTGTTTAGGGGAGGGGGAGTTTCTTCATCTCACTGACCAAACGAAACGCAACAATGCAAGCACTGTTACTTCACGTCGGTTTTCTATGAGAGGGTGGTACTACCCCGGGCGAGCCGACCCATTCATGCTGAAAACAGTAATAGCTTCAGCGTGGCTAAAGCCTGACTACAACTCAAGTGTAGCTACTTTAATGGTGCTTGCTTAAAGTGAGTATTACAGCTTATAATAATTATAAATGACGACATTTAAAAAATCTACAACCGATGACTGTTCAGCTACACGTTCGAACCGAGCACTACAACTATGGAACACATAAACTTATCTGTGGCCACATTTGCAATAGTCATGAGTCATAGCTACCTAATTTTAGATGCAGTGTCCAAACCGTTGAAAGATTTAAAGAATGAATGAAGAAAATTGATGCAAACTTATAGTTTCTATTGAAGAATATTATTAAAATACATGTTAAGGTTAATTTCTCACTGCTCGTATGACTAGCATCAATAAGTATTATTAAATAAAGCCACTTTTCGTGTCTGTCTGTGTGTTACTTTATTTATTCAAAGCTTCACAAAAGATTTCCACTATCATTTAGGGAATTTACTCCGGAAGGTTTATGCGTATACATATATATTATTTTACTGTAAAATAGAGAGAAGTCGATGTATTCTGATAAAGTCGTATAAAAATACAATACCTACAGAGAAGTCTCTGATCTATTTCCTAGTCCATCTAACCATAGCTTACAGTAATTATTGTTTTTTATATACTATTAAATATTTTGGTTATGTGGATTAAAACTGCCCTTTATAACATATAATTTCAATGAAAATAAAATAGATTTTTTTTTCATAGGAATCAAACGAACAGGTGGATCACATGCTGTTAAGCGATCACCACCGTCCATAGACACTAGCAAACACCAGGGCAGTAACAATAGCGTTGCCATGCTATGTTTGGGGGGAGAGGGAGGAAGGGAAGGGGAAGGGAGGGGAGCTGGTCCTCCGGCACTCTCGCTGACACGCACGACTGAAACGCAACAATGCAAGCACTGTTACTTCACATCGGTTTTCTGTGAGAGGGGTGGTACTCCCCCGAGCGAGCCGACCCATTCATGCTGATACCAGTAATAGCTACAGCGTGCCTCTGTCACCTATAAAATTACGCGCAACAAAACAATTGTATGTGAAGATTTTTTAAGACTATAAATAATATAACAGTAAATATTAAAACGGCGAAAAATGAATCTAAATTCTCGGACACTTATGAAACTGTATGAGAATGTATTTTGCACCCATGTAAATCGATAGTATTTAAAATTATTTAAAGAATGAATTTATATTCTCCAGGTAACTATGTTTTTCAATCCAAGTAAGCACAGCATAACCAAAAATGACTACTAAGAAATGAATGATGCATTACCATTTGTTTATATGTTGGAATTTCTAATCTAATCTCCTTTGGCTGTTACAAATACTGCTGTTTACAATAACATTGACTATTTAATTTGTATTTTATTAGTAATACTTTGGCTGATGGTGAAACAGAACATCGTGAGAGAAACTAAATGACTTGAAAAATAATTTAATTGCACGACAATTAAGTACGTATCTTCTCTTGCATAGAGGTTAATAATGGACTGCGGGATCTCTTTACAAGTTGGTATTATCATTAGAGATCTAATGGAACCAGTGTTTTTTTCTGTTAGAATGGTCTTGTATACGAATTATACTAAACATGAGATAAGGTAAATTGTTAATAACAAAAAACGTCAGCCTCTCACGGGAGAGAAGGCAAAGCAGAACAATTGATATCGACTCTAAAGATCAAGTCATGTTGTTAACTTAAAATCGTTATTAACAAAATAAATCAATATTTTCTAAGAATGAACGACAGCAAAGCATAAACAATATATTAACTGATAGAATACAAAAAAATATCAAACATTTAAAACATATTTATTTACAGCTAAAAATATAATACGAAGATTGAGCGATAGATGGCGTTAAAACAAATGTAAGAGCTGTTTAATCATACGACTCTGTGATGACATCCGCATGGATTTTTATAAGGATATATACACCACTAAATATTTTACATCAAAAAGCGTAGTACACGCTTCACTTTACGACAAAATGTCTCCCTTTCACCTTCTACTTTCGCTTGGATAATCTTATTTTTGCTAGAGCCAAGGTGCTCTAATCCCATCCCCTCGACAATAAAGTTCAAAATCCCGCGGCAATTTTACAAGAGTTGAAATGTATTACCTTTTATTGTGATCCCCAACACGGATTAAGAGAGAGCGCGGTTTTGAATTTTGATTCGGATTGTACCGCTCAACTTGCCCATTCAAATTAGATCCCTCGCGGACTATTCGTTGCCGCTTTTCTAACCTAATCTATGTGGTTAGCGAGGGAGTGGGGAGGTCGCGTTGTGCTGGTCGTTTTGTAACTATGCACACCTATTTTGCCTATTGCTTTGATTACATTCTACAGAGTGGTCTTTAATGAAGATTTTGAATGTTGCTGGCGTGGTATCGGATGCTTAGAGACTTAAGTAGCGCCATTGTTTGTTTGTTTCCACTGTTTATAACTAGGTCGGGGTGATTTTGTTGAGTCTTATATTTCTATTTCTTTGGTGGTTATATGTATTATGTTCGAACTAGCGACCTGTCCCGGCTTCGTATGGGAACAATGTACAGATATTATGACGTCATAAGTGTCTAAACGATTTTTTTAATTTTGTTTATTGTAAGCACAGCAAAATGACTGCGCTTTGCCTGATGGTAAGCACAGTACAATCCAACAACAATGGCGACCACCGAGTGAAACACAATCCATCGCCGGTCGCCGCTGTCACGTCGGCCTGCGAAAAGCTAATGCGAAAATATGCACAGAATGATCCCGAAACGCTACCCGCAAAAGCAAACCACTATGACAAGCTTTTTCGCCATATACATGGTGGTTGCGACCCAGTTTTTTCATGTATTTTTCATTTGTATTAATGGAAGTAATTACCCATAGAATCAATACATCTTTGCCAACCCAGTGACAGCTTATTGATGCCTTTCTTAAACAAATCAGCTGGCGGGAGGCAACAAATTCTTCAAAAGCATTTTGTACTGCCTCTCGGATGTTGAATTTTTTCCCCGCCAAGGAGTTATCCAAATTCTGGAAAAACTAGTAGTCTGTAGGCGCAAGGTCTGGTGAGTAGGGCGGATAATGGAGAACTTCCAACCCCAGTTCTTGCAACTTGGAGACCGTCTGCTGTACAGTATTAGATCGCGCATTTCGTGCAGGCGCAGCGGAGACGAGCAATTGACCAATGCTGGTTGGAGATGTTTCTTTTTTCAGGTCGAAATTTCCAGAACGGAAGCGATCAAACCAATAACAGGTGGTGCGTTGATTTGTAGTGTTAGCTCCGTAAACGTCGTTGATGTTGCGTGCCACTTGTGCCGCGTTGCTGCCACGACGGTACTCACATTCCATAATTACTCGAATTTTTAACGTATCCATGATGACAAAAAAGATTGAAATGTGATGAAAATGTAACACTAATCAATAAACAAATGACTACTTTTAGAAAAAGAATTCCATGTTTTAAAGTAAAATTAATTTGAAATTAGAATTCTTAGCCAAACAAAAATTATTTTGATTTGAAATGGCCAGTACTGCATAACGGCAATTTCATAGGTAAAGACCTATTATAAACGTCTTAAAACACTTAATTAAGACTCCGTTAGGATACTTTTGTATTTTATTATACATATTTTTTACATATCCGGAGAAAATCCCTAAACGACAGTGAAAACGATAACAAAATCTGACCGTAGTTTCTTTTATGTCATAGAAGACAAACGAACAGATGGGTCGCCTTTTGTTAAGTGATCACCACCGTCCATAGACATTGACAGCACCAGGAGAGTTGCAGGTGCGTTGCCAGCCTGTGTTTAGGGGAAAAAGGGGAAGAGGAGCGGGGAGGGGAGGTGGGCCTCCGGCGCTCTCACTGACCGAACGAAACGCAACAATGCAAGCACTGTCACTTCACATCGGTTTTCTGTGGGTCAGGTGGTATTACCCCCAGCGAGCTAACCCTTTCATGTCGAAACCAGTAATAGCTTCAGCATGGTCCTACCACCTAAACTTTAGAAGAACTAAAGAAACACAACGAGATACGAAAAGCTTATTCGTTTTATAATATTTATAAATAATATCCATAATTTTTTCTTGTTTGTTTTAGATAGAAAAAAAAATGACACATTAGATTAAAATAGACCTGAAACGGTTTTATAAGTATTTAGTTATTGCTGAGGTCTTAGTCTGTCATGTAGTGGATTTTATATTTTATTAATAATATTGTGTTATTTGACTTTTTTATATTATAGGAGGCAAACGAACAGGCGGGTCACCTGATGGTAAGTTATCACTGTCGGCCATAGACATTAGCAACACCAGGGGAGTCGCAAGTGCGTTATCAGCCTGTGTTTGGGGGGAAGGGTTGAGGAGGGGGAGAGGAGGTGGGCCTCCAGCACTCTTCTCTGACCGAACGAAACAATGCAAGCTTTATTACTTCACATCGGTTTTCTATGTTAGGGTGGTACTACCCCGGGCGAGTCGACCCATTCATGCTGAAACGAGTAATAGTTTTTTGCTCTACCACCTATATTGACTCTATATTTTGTAATATTGATGGTATTTTACGTAATATAGTTCAGTTAACGGAGTATGAATTATGAGATGCTACAAAAATTTTATAGAAAAAGAGAGGCACCATCTTGTTAGAACATATTAGGTTGTAGAATGAGCTTCCCGCTTAAAAATTTTCCTGGAGACTATAGTATGGGGTACTTCAAGGGGAAAATAAATAGGTTATTTAAGGGTCGGCAACGCGCTTGTAACACTTCTGATGTTACAAGCGTCCATAGGCTGCGGTGACCGCTTTACATCAGGCGGCCCGCATGCTTGTTTGCTACCGTCGTGGTATAAAAAAAAACCACAAGATTATTTTAATATTGTATAGTACTAAAATTACTTCTATTTCATTAATTCACAGGTGTTCAATGTACAATTGATTTATTTTGACATGTGTTAACAGCCATAGAAATTGTAAAATAATAACAGTCCTACGAAAAATAGCAATGTTACTGATATATAATTAACGTCGAACAAATAATTTAATTTCATATCAAAAAGAACAGTGATCCATGAAATGTTGCATATTTAATGTACACCCGTTATATACAATATAAAGTTATGAAGTCACGTATGGTCACTTTTTAATTCATTACCAACCAGGGCTGTAGCTAGAGTCGAGTTTGAGTTAGGGCAGCGTTGGTTACAGGTAAGGAGGAAGTAAAAAAAGTATCATAATAGATCTGCCCCCGAATATCACAGATATATTCGGAAAAGTTTAGTTACCTATCGCTACAAATATTTTTATCTCTGTGAACAAACAATTTAATTATAATAATTTATCTTCGATTTGGGTATTTTAAGGTAGGGCATTGTGATTTCAAGGTAGAGCATTGCTCCCCAATCCCCCCCTACCAACCCCCCTAGCTACGGCCGTGTTACCAACTAGTCAATAGTATGAACACTAAGCCATTAGTACCAACTTAAGTCCAAAGTTATTAGGTCAATAGTATGTTTTTAATAATCACCCTGACGTCTTGTGTTATTAATATATATTTTTAATTACAATAATCCTATATTTGCAAAAAAAAATTTAACCGTTTATAGTATATTTAAATCAATACCATAGGCCCACGCTCACAGCACATTGGCCCGTGTGTCCAGTTATTAGGGTAATTTAACCCTTCAAATCGACCCTCAGTACAAAGTGACCTCTCCGACCCGTTTCCCTATTTCTGTTAAAACTAACCCTCAGCGCGTGCTTTTCGTAGGGTGAAATAAACATAATATTCTCATAATATAATTTTATTATTTATTGTGAAACCCATGTCATCCGACATTATTATTTATTCGTGTTTATATGTATGTAATTGTATAATATTTTTTATACATTTATTTCAATAGGTTATCTGTATCGATTATGTTAGATTAAAATAATTTTAATGTATCTTATAACCAACCAAGTTCTTGTGAAAACAAAAATATACAATAAATATAACATTAAAAGGGAGTTAATCACATTAAAAATATAAATCAAAGCTTTGTATTTAAAATTTCCACAATATGTTTTTACCTTTTGTCGTTTAGCTAAATGCATAAATTAGTGAGATCACTTTTTACAACATAAATTACTCAAACAGTTTTATTTAAAACTTGTCAATCTGTGATATATTTATTAAATAACACAGGCTTTTTGGTAAATGGTAGTTAACTAAGCTATTGAATCAAGAGGTCGCGAATTTTATATGATTCCAACTTGTTTAGTTTAGCCGAGTTAACAGGTACAAATATCTCAGTTCAGTCATTCAGTTCATGAGTTCTGGTACACTAATTCGTATATATATCATTGGTTTAGCTCGTTTAGTTTAGTAAGGTTTGTTTTGTTGCATACAAGGCAACAGCCCAAGCTGAGGTTCGGCCACTGGCACCCTTGAGCTTGGTGCCAAACGGCTGAGCGTCATTAGCGCACGCCTCATTAGTTTGGTGAAGCTGTGAAGGCCAGACTAATATGTAAGTAAAGACTGTTGAAAAAAAACCTTTTATGTGATGACCAGAGCTGTCAATTATCGATTAATTAATATTGATATATGTATACTAGTTATTTAGTAACGTTATGTTTAGTTTAGAATTTAACGACGACTGGTGTAAAATACAAAATCTTAGATAGATAAACACATTTGTCAATCCATCTATCTATATGTGGTCATGATCCGTTGATGGGTGACATTACCTGAACTGCATCTATTAATTTCGTGTACATAAATTTAAAATATTAAAAAATTTATCATACTCAATATATACCATACAATAAATTGTTTCTATTCAAAACTCCTGTATTCTTCGCACGATTTACGATAGCAAACTGAAACCAGTTTTTCTAGTAACAACCCTACCATTTGCGAAATGCATTTGGCAAAAAGATTACATTGTGAAATACGACAGATGGCCGATTTTATAATAGAAATATTTAATAGTATCAAAATTATTAATAACCGCTTCAACGGTCAGTCTAATTTTCTTTGTTGATTATATTCTTATGAAAATAATAATCTTTATTTTTAAATTCATTACCTACATTTCCACAATTAGAAAAAAATCCCCGTCTACTAACTTAATATAACTGTATTATAGAATACAGTTACTCTTATTGTATAATATGTTTAGAATTACAAACAATAGCATACCGGTACTTATAAGAAGTAATACACTTTTATGTGGGCCTTTAACGACTGATACCTGGTTTCTGGTTAAACGACCAATAGTTAAGGACTCAACAAAGTTATCCATACAATAAACTGTCAATTGGCCCGTTGAGTTTTAGTGACATTTATAGTGTGTGTTCAGAAACGCAATATGACAACAAGATGTCGAACCGATAACGCTATTGAACAGATAAAATACAATTAAATCACCAGAGACACCGGGCATGAATGTCTAGATATAACTATGTGTCTATATGTAGCATGCGCACCGCCGAAGTGGCTTTCTGCTACACTGGGGGACCCCGAAGGGTCTTCGAGAACCTTTAGAGTTTTCGTTTAGATCCAGCTAACAACAGTAAAGATACAATGCACGTACCTCGTGATCTTCTCTCTGTTCCAGCTGGCCGCTGAGCTTCCACGAATGTTGGATAATGATTCTTGTTTTGATGGTGATATTTGTTTCAGCTGCTCATTATAATGATCGTCTCGATAGTTCGATGGAAAACAGAAGAATGAATGACAGTTTGTTCTTTTTCGTTGACGTTCACGTGCATGACTACCAAAAAGTTGGAGTCTCGATACTATTAACTAACTGAGATCTGAACGTCAACAATCGATTTATATAAAAGAGGTTTTATTCAATAACGATAGCGATACATACCGCCCACCAAAATACCCATGGTATTTTCCAAAGAAAAGAGAAGAATATAAGGAAGTAGATAAAAAATAGATTCTTAACTAAGTTAACTAAAACTAATGATACGACTAAGTAAGGACAAAATGTACTAGCTAGTTATGATTCTATGGGAAGGGGACTCACATATTGATAAGAGGTCTTTTGATTAGGTTTAAAATCTTGATGGTTACTACACGGACAAACACGTCTGGGTTTAGATGTAAGTCGGCTACTCTACCTGAACACTGTTGTAAAAGAGTTTGATTTTCATCCTTGATTATTACAACAGCGTTTAGTTTTAATGGTTTAAGTTGCGTTTTGAAACACTGAATACATTTGGACAGACAGTAATGATTAGCCCGTTTAGCAGACGGTGCCCAGAAACGTTGCAATATCATATAATGTGTAATATTTTTTCTGATATGACAATACATTTGATAAATGAATTCGATGAATGTGAACGTGAATGGATGATCACTGGGTAAACGAGCGGGGTGTCGATGTTCGAACTCTAAACCAGCACGTGATATACGACCGCCCACCCTGAGAAAACCCTGTTCGTCCAAGAACGTATATAGCCTTCGAAATGGTTTTGCTAAAGGTTGATTTGTTTTAAGACGTTGAATTTCGCGAGCTAATGATGAATCTTGGACGAACTTTACGATTAGTAACAGTGAGTCAGTTTTGTCAAAATCAATTAGAATTGTGCCTCCTTGGTGTGCTCTTGGATTTATAATGTAGTGAATGAAACGTTTCATATATAATACGATTCGAGTAATTTTTACAAACGAAGAGAACTGATTTATTAGATGATTTATTAATGAATCGCGTCTACTCCCAACACGAATAAGCAACGCAACCGATCTACGTTCCTCAATAGACACTATATTATCCAATGTCAGTGGAATCGGGGGCGCAGTGGCTCCTATAATCGGTGATGTTACTTGTGCTGTAGGTACGAACAACAAGGTTCTTTTTAATTTAAACTTGCACGTTATTTCAAAGATATGTGGAGATCAACCTATAACAAAATTAAATACATCGGGGTGGTCACACATCAATTCGTTGAATTTAGCAGATCCTGGATTTGATATCCCAGGGTCTATCGATATTTTGTTCGCTGCAGATGTCTTCACTGATTCACTTCTAAATGAATGTATTAAGGGGAATACAAATCAACCTACTGCTTTTAAATCGGTCTTCGGTTGGCTTCTATTAGGCAAAACTCATCTAGCGTCTAGTACACTGGTAGACGCATCGTTAGACATTGATAATGAAATGCAGTCATTAGTTCAATGTTTCCGAGAACTTGACTCTTACCCAAAGACATCCCTTCCGAGTTCTGATGAAGCTTTGTGTGAACAAAAACTTATAACTAATCATTCTCGCGATTCTTCAGGTAGATACATTCCTCACTCACCATTTAAGGCCAAGGTGGAACCTATCTTCGAAGGATCTCGTGCTACTGCGATAAAACGATTCCACACTAATCGGGGGCGCAGTGGCTCCTATAATCGGTGATGTTACTTGTGCTGTAGGTACGAACAACAAGGTTCTTTTTAATTTAAACTTGCACGTTATTTCAAAGATATGTGGAGATCAACCTATAACAAAATTAAATACATCGGGGTGGTCACACATCAATTCGTTGAATTTAGCAGATCCTGGATTTGATATCCCAGGATCTATCGATATTTTGTTAGCTGCAGATGTCTTCACTGATTCGCTTGTAAATGAATGTATTAAGGGGAATACAAATCAACTTACTGCTTTTAAATCGGTCTTCGGTTGGCTTCTATTAGGCAAAACAAATCTAGCGTCTAGTACACTGGTAGACGCATCGTTAGACATTGATAATGAAATACAGTCATTAGTTCAATGTTTCCAAGAACTTGAATCTTACCCAAAGACACCCTTTCTGAGTCCTGATGAAGCTTTGTGTGAACAAAAATTTATAACTAATCATTCTCGCGATTCTTTAGGTAGATACATTGTTCACTCACCATTTAAGACCAAGGTGGAAACTATCTTCGAAGGATCTCGTGCTATTGCGATAAAACGATTCCACACTACCAAACGTCGTCTATCACGTGATCCTTTTTTACGCAGTCAATATCTTTGTCACGGTGGAGTAAGGTGTGATGTCTCCGCTTGCACGTGCGGCATGAAAAAATAGACTTGCAGTCTTTTAATTGATGAGAAGATTTCAAACAATTAAAGCACCAGTTTTTCTCTGTAGCAATTCTCATCCGTTCATCCAACGATTTTTTTAAGAATTTGGAGCATGCCGATATTGGATGAAAATCTTTACAGAAAGAACATTTGCTAGTATATGGAATGGTGGTAGGTGTGCTTTCGGTTTTATTATATGTACTTGCGGGAGTCGTAGCAACAAGCGTATGAAATGTACTACTCCGTTTAGGTTGCAGTTGCTCAGTCCCAATACTTTGTTGAGGCTTAGTTGGCTTAATTGTATCTATGAAGTGTGTGTCACGCAGTAAAGCTTCACACTTAGATTGTAAAAACGATTTTAATTGTTGATATGTGGGTAGTTCAACACCCGCATATTTTTCCTCAAAATCGCGACGATACTTTGGATTAAGTTTCGATAAAATGTGATATACTAGAATAAAATCCCACTGATCAATTGGCAGATTAACTGTTTTTAAAATGCTCAAATTTTCGTCGAATAGGTCAAGTGATTTTTGAAAGTTGTGAGCATCATTTTTGTTGAATTCGATGCTTAAAATGTCCCGCCAACATGTGAACGCTAGATCGCGTTTATTTTTATAACGCGCAATGAGGGCATTATATGCATCACGATAATGTTCATGAGTCATCGGGAAGGGTTTGACTACGGTCAACGCGTCACCACTGAGAGATGATATGAGGTAGTGGAACCTCTCCGTATCGGTAAGAGACGAGGAATTGTGAATTAACGCATTGAAAGTATCAAAGTACGCCGGCCACTTTTTGATATCACCATTGAAGGTCGGCAGTACGATCTTTGGCAACCGGATGTTAACTGCCGATGAACTCCCATGAGAATGATTCGAATCATCCTTAGATAGGTTACGACTGATCGCCATCACTTTATAATACATCTCATCGAAACGTTCCTGAATCTCATTATCCTCGTGTTCTGGATCATTAAGAATTTCTAGAATGGTGAAATGAGCATCCTCAAAACTCTCCGCATTTTGTTTGACTTCTTCGTGATACGATAGAAATAAATCGCGCTGACTCGAATCATCTACCGCTAAAACGCCTACTTCTAAAGTTTTGGTTAACCGTCTAAATGCGATAGTTCGTTTTCTTCGCAAAGACGGTAAATCCCGTTCAGTATATTCGCTATCGCCAGAGTTTGATTTAGATTTCTTTAAAGTAACTGACTTACGATTGGAATATTTACTTGAGAAAGGCATCGTGAAAGTAAGTATGTATTACGGTACAAACGATGATTAAAATAATGAATAATAAAGTATAATTATTAATTTGTATTGTAATTACACCTTTATGCAATTGCAATGCTTTAAATTCGAAATGTTAACGCGTTAAAATTAAATGAATAAATTACTGTGGTACGGGCACTATGATAAAAGTACTATGGTAGGGGCGAAAAGTGAATTAGCGATTTGTAAGACACAAAGTCACGTAGGCACTGTACAAGCTATCACACAAGTTGAGTGAATATTGTATAAGAAAAACAACGATTTTAGATAACTGCGTGGTAGCCTGTATATGTCAAATGTCACAATATATTCGAAATGCAACGAATGAATGACAAATGAATTTAAGAAGCGAAAAGACGAAAAGCGAAATAATTATACGTAAAATGATATGATTTTGGTTTTTAAAGATTATGTGAAACGATAATGTATATTATGATATAGATCGAGAAGTAATAATAAAATTACTGTGAACCGAATGAAATTATGCACCGATAACGAATATTAAAAAATGATTGCATAATTTGATTTCACAATAACTTTAAAATGAAAATACAGAAGAGATAGATACTTAGATATATAGAATAGTAAACGAATAAACAGATATCTTGAGCTGTTTACAGGTTAATACCATGCGTAAATTATCGTTATACGGAAGCTCCCGGGTTTCGGCACCAAAAAGATGTAGCATGCGCACCGCCGAAGTGGCTTTCTGCTACACTGGGGGACCCCGAAGGGTCTTCGAGAACCTTTAGAGTTTTCGTTTAGATCCAGCTAACAACAGTAAAGATACAATGCACGTACCTCGTGATCTTCTCTCTGTTCCAGCTGGCCGCTGAGCTTCCACGAATGTTGGATAATGATTCTTGTTTTGATGGTGATATTTGTTTCAGCTGCTCATTATAATGATCGTCTCGATAGTTCGATGGAAAACAGAAGAATGAATGACAGTTTGTTCTTTTTCGTTGACGTTCACGTGCATGACTACCAAAAAGTTGGAGTCTCGATACTATTAACTAACTGAGATCTGAACGTCAACAATGTTTATTATATAGTGTATCGCTATCGTTATTGAATAAAACCTCTTTTATATAAATCGATTGTTGACGTTCAGATCTCAGTTAGTTAATAGTATCAGGTTTTATTCAATAACGATAGCGATACACTATATAATAAACAATTGTGAAGAGATTATGAATATGGTCTTGAAAATATAGTAGATATAATCAAAAGTATGTCTGTGTATGTACTTTTAAACCTTAAAATTCTTTCAAGTTATCCTGTCTACATTTTTTCTATAAGCTTACTGCTGTACCACTGAGACGTTAGGGATAATGTACGGTAAGGTTAGTCAGCATACAGTAGACTGTTTAATATTTTCCAAACAAGCATGTCTGTCTTAAAGAAGTGGCATAAAACTAGAAGAGCTCTCACTTATACATATAAATAGAATTGAAGCCCTTGTTACTTTTCCAGGGTCTCTACTAAACCTCTGAATTGATTTGGCGAGATTTTTGACTAGCAGATAGAACACTTTTTCTTGTATTTAATTGTATACTAGCTGACCCGGCCACGTATTGCTGTGGCTCTGTTATTATATCATTACATATTGATAAGAATTCATAATTGTTGTTGTAAATATGACCAATAAGCATCACTTAACGATTTAAATTATTTTTATTTATATAAAAAAACTATTTTTTCTGACTTAAATATAATTGTTAGACATACGTTGTAGTTAACTTTTTTATAAGCATTATCAAGCTCTACAAGTTTTCTCTAGAACTCAATCATATATCTGTCATCGTTAAGGCAGCGTTCGTAAGAAACGTTTTCGTTCGACCGTTTTTTTTCCAACTTACTTTGCAAATCCGACTACCACAGTAAAGTATTTTCAAAATCGGTTTAGTAGATCCAGATATTACTCCCTACAACCTCACAAACTGTACATCTTAATAATATTACTAGCGGGCCCGGCGGACGTCATCCTGTTTTGATAATCAAAAATAATAAAATCGCATTTAAACCATTCTTGGATCCACTGGAACACGTACACAAAATTTCATCAAAATCGGCCCAACCGTTTAGAAGGAGTTCAGTGACATACACACGTACAGAAGAAATTTATATATAAAGATATATGTAGTAATAGTATAGATATTGTATTACGTATCCACGAGGACTAAGCAGAAATAATAAAATTTAACAAGTGCAACTCATAATCATCGTAAGGGATAAATAAGTATCTAGTAATACTAAATAACATTTCTATAATACTTTATAGGTTTTAGCATACCTCCGCAATATCATCTAATGTTAATGACGATATGGTCTAAGGTGGTAAACGCGCTAAATCTAAAAGTTGCTGGCTAAGGACTGGCTCTCAGGTGCAGCTCTCGGAACACACTTATATGTATACCAGAGCTGAGAAAACCCCTACCACCATGTTATGGCTTCAACCCGATGTTTTGTTTTTTTTATATCATAGGAGGGAAACGAACATGTGGATCACCTGATGTAAGTGATCACCACCGTCCATAGATACTTGCAACACCAGGAGAGTCGCAAGTGCGTTGCCAGCCTGTGTTGGGGGGGAGGAAGAGAAGGGGAAGAGGAACCTGGAAGGGGAGGGGAGGTGAACCACCGGCGCTCTCAGTGACCGAACGAAGCGCAACAATACAAGCACTGTTACTTCACGTCGGTTTTCTTTGAGAGGGTGGTACTACCCCGCGCGAGCCGACCCCTTTATGCTGAAACCATTAATAGCTTCAGCGTAGCACCTACAGTTGCTAGGATTCGCACAGACGACCATCGACGCGGTGTCCGACTACGTTATCAACTAAGGCATCATCGCTTCAAATTATTTACTAGGCAATGAAAACCCATTTTTTGCGTTGTACCAGCGATTGGCTCTACCACCTACAAAACCATCACCGAAAGCAACGACTCAGTTGCAAGGTGTACGTCATTCGATACGATGTCCGAACACGTTATCAAATGAGCCATTATCGCTTCAAACATAAAAATAAATAAAAGACTCAAATAAGACAACAATAAGACAACAAAATAATTTTCATAAGAAGCAAGTCGCGAATATCAATCGAATTTCTGGTATCTTTTATGTGGTCATTGCTGATGACCGGTGAATATGAACTTATTTTTAAATTACGCCAGTTTTTAGTAAATTAATTTGGAAAATATGATACCAATAAAGCCGGATAAAATTCTATACATTATTAGATTGAACAACAGATTAGTTTAAGCAACTTTGTTTAATACTTTAACAGTTATGAAATTATTGATGATATATATCAAATAGCAACAACATTGTAGAAGAAATATTAATAATTATTATCATCGCCTCATTTACTACAAGACTTATGAAGGAGATACACAACTCCTTACCATAATTTCTTTTTTTTTATTAATTCATTTTTCGAAACATTTGGAAACTTGTTTCCAAATATAACCTTCAATAATATTTAAAAGTAACGCTTAGTAAAATAAACAAATTATGTCCTCTTGCACACTACAGTCAGATGGTATCTTGGATCTAGTTCTCTTTAATAAATGTTCATCTATCACTAATGACAATTGATATAAAAATCGAAAAGCATAATACAATTTATAAACTCAAAACTTAGTTTTGAGTTTCAAAACTAAATTAATTATATTTTGTATTATCACTAATAATCATCTGTCCATTATCATTCTCCATCAGTCATTGACATGTTACAGTCGAAGGGTACTGTATAAAACCGTTAAATATCTTCAGGGCTTATACCAAATCATTTACTTAGATATGACATATTATTTTAACCATAGCTTAGTGTAAAACAACTACATAAAATGACGAAGAAATGCATGCATATAAATTATTCATCGCCTAAAATTAAAGCATAAAATACACAATATAAATGTGTGCTCAATACCTCAATGAAAAAAAACATCGATAAGATTTAACGCCCAGATGACCCCATATAGCCAGTGTCCACGCATAGGCGGGGCCTTTGTTTGCTGACCGCCCATTGGTCAGTGGTTGGTCAGGGCACGCGTCCGATGCATATGGAATTCCAGTTAGGAGGGATGCGGTTTATTTCTCTTATTGGGATTTCGTGTGAAATCTTTTCGAACGACATTACATATGATTTTAAAAAGTTGTTAATAATGTTTTTCTGCTTGTACACTAACAAATCTAATAATATCGAGAAAAAAGAAGTTTGAAACCAATTTAATACGAATGTAACAACTTCAACGAGGAACGTATACATTTATGATAAATACAACAGAATAACAACAGTTTTGGGACAACAGAATACGGTTTAAATTCCTCAAACAGAAAACAATGTAAAAACAAAAAAATAACTATAATACAAGAAATTAAAAAATAAAAAGTGATTTTCTTTCTTGATGTTACAATGAATTCTTTTCTTGCAATGATTTCTTTCTTGATGTACAATATTATTAAAAATATACATTAAATAATTAACTCTTTATTGCCATCTATTGGTTAGGTACTGTACCTTATACAGCTCCATCTAGTAGATTTTAGTTACAACTTTTCAATTTATCGATAAAATATGCAATGTATGCCTCTAATAAAATTATTATTCTAATTAGATTTGATTCTAACGTGAATTAAGAAATCCTGAGTTATTATTTGATTATGCATGCTACATTTATTTTACACTTCCAACTGACCTATTACTAATACGAGTTGAGACACTTTGACAGACTGAAGTATATTTAAAATCAAGAATATATTAATTTAATAAGTTCTCGATATTCATCACAAAATTTTGAACACCATAATTGTCTAATAAGAATTTATTTACAAAATTTACTTCGTTAACATTATATGCGTTATTATAACAGCAATATTAAAATTTCATAATGTCCAGCTGTAATTTTTTTTCAATTATATTTAAAAAACGAAAAACGAATTAATAATATAAACATTAGAATATGGTATAGTTACGCACAGAACTTTCGTACCCATACACTGTTTTTGTTTCAACTACTCGACACGAGATGTCGCTAAGAGACAACCATAATAACTTTCATATAAAAATTTAAAATGGCATGATAAAATCATTTATTATAAAATTTTTCATCACAGGCAAATAATAATTAAAAAAATGTTATCACGTGTTTATGAATTTATATTCGATTGTTGATACGTTTGTTCAACATTGGTCAGACTGCATAGTCTATGTAAATATCCAATATGTTTGAGTTTTATAAAATTAATATGGATATATTTTTTAATCCTATTAGTATTAATCGTTATTTATATTATTTTATATTGTCATTATTAATTATTTATGTTATTTTTTGTTTCCAGTTATTAATGCGCTGTAGTACCGACTATTTTAAAGAATTCTACGCCGTTTAAATTTTATCTTTCATTTTATTCTTCGAAATAACTAATGTATTTAAAAAAAAAAATTAGATCACAATAGAAACTGTTATGATGAGAGTTCTAATGCCGTACAGGAGGAGTTTTACTATGGTAAATAAAGCTATTAATATGATGACAATCGTATTTTTGAGATATTTTTACTTTGAAATAAAATAAAATGTATGGCAATTTTTACACCAAAATAATATCTTAATTTGCTATATACGACAGCATTACATGAGAATATTTTAAAATGAAAAAACTATAATTATTATCGTCCACGCGCAAGATTAATATATTTTTACTTTGTCCGTCGCAAGATACGAAATAGAATATAGGCGAATCGTTGATCCAATTCTTACTTAACATGCGTAGGAGACAAATTTAATCACTTTCTCGTATACAACATTGTCTTAAGACGTGGCTTACTTTTAACCCAATTTTACACAATGCATTCGAAATGTTTTGAATCAGTTCAAAGATGAGAAACATTTTATGCCAAAGTCATATATGGTCCCGGTCGCAGCGTCTCTTTATACTATGACAGGATAAATAAATTATGAAGGAGGTAGAGCCAAGCTGTACCTATTACTAGTGTCAGCACGAATGGGTCGGCTCGTCCGGGGTACTACCACCCTCTCACAGAACACCGACGTGAAGTAACAGTGCTTGCATTGATGCGTTTCGTTCGGTCAGTGAGAGCGCCGGAGGCCCACTTCCTTTCCCTTCCCCTTTCTTCTTTCCCTACCCCTCCCCCATACACAGGCTGACAACGCACTTGGTGTTGCTAGTGTCTATGGACGGTGGTGATCACTTAACATCAGGTGACCCACATGTTCGTTTTCCTCCTTTTGACATTAAAAAAAAAATTATACCATTACATGCGTGGAGAAATCAACATGATCATGAAGTTCGTCATAAATTACAACATACTTTTTTTTTTTTTTTATGTCATAGGTGGCAAACGAACAGGTGGGTCACCTGCTGTTAAGTGATCACCACCGTCCATGGACACCAACAACACCAGAGGAGTCGCAAGTGCGTTGCCATCTTTTGTAGGGAAGAGTTGAGGGAGGGAAAGGGAGAGGAGAGAGGAAGGGAGGTGGGTCTCCGGCGCTCTCTCTGACCGAACGAAACGCAACAATGCAAGCACTGTTACTTCACGTCGGTTTTCTATGAGAGGGTGGTACTACACCGGACGAGCCGACCCATTCATGCTGGAACCAATAATAGTTTCAGCGTGGCTCTACCACCATTAATTCAGCGTGGCTCTACCACCATTATATCATATCTTCCTCCTTGTTAGAGTTTCTAAATTTTAAGACGAATCTTTTATATCTATTATTTCCTTAAACATTTATTCTTAAGACTTATATGAATAACACGTCTTACTGCAATCCAATGCTCGTTCTTTAGTTTTATTTTTGGCAATCAATCTTTCATATTATTACTGCAATTGTCGAATAAGTACTAATATTACAAGTATTTTACGATAATTTCAATGTTCTAACAAGATGGTGGCTCCTTTATTATAACTTTCTATGGGGTTTTTGTGGCATCTCAGAATTCATGTTCCGTGGTATTATTTTCCATTCACTTCACTTATGCACAATAACCGAACTATATTATGTAAAACACCACCAATATTACAAAATATAGAGTCAAGTGTTAAGTGTAGTTAGTAAGTGGTAGAGCCACGCTGCAACTATTAATGGATTCAGCATGAATGGGTCGGCTCGCCCGGGGTAGTACCACCCTCTCATAGAAAACCGACGTGAAGTAACAGTGCGTGGCATTGTTGCGTTTCGTTCGGTCAGTGAGAGCGCCGGAGGCCCACTCTCCCTCCCCTAACCCTTCCCCCCAAAACGTGGCAACGCACTTGCGACTCCTCTGGTGTTGTTAGTGTCCATGGACGGTGGTGATCACTTAACATCAGGTGACCCACATGTTCGTAAGCCACCTATGACGTAAAAAAAACAAGTCAAATAACACAAGATCATAAATAAAATATAAAATCCACTACATGACTTTTTTTATTGTATCACGGCAAAGTGACTGCACTGTGCCTGATCGTAAGCACAGTACAATCCAAAAACAACGGCGATCACCGAGAGATACGCCCTCCTTCGTCGGTCGTCGTTGGTTTATAAGGTGATAGAGCCACGCTGAAGCTACTACTGGTTTCAGCATGAATGGGTCAGCTCGACCGGGGTAGTTCCACTCTCTCACAGAAAACCGACATGAAGTAATAATGCTTGCATTGTTGCGTTTCGTTCGGTCAGTGAGAGCGCCGGAGGTCTACCTCCCCTCCCCTCCCCCCTCCCTAATTTTCCCCCAAACACAAGCTGGCAACGCACTTTCGACTCCCCTGATGTTGTTAGTGTCTATGGACGGTGGTGATCACTTAACACCAGGTGACCCACATGTTCGTTTGCCTGCTATGGCATAAAAAAAAAATGGCAGACTAAACTCCCGCTAAAAACTCCAAAAGGGTATTTTCAATCCTATCGTACGTGTGACTCGTTTGTATAGGTAATGAGGTCGCATCTAAAAACACCTCATTGGAATTATTTGACCGTTACGCTTTTAAATATAAAATGACATTGAAACACGTTTTATACCCAGTTGATAATGTAAGTTTTATGATAGGTGTCAGTCTTAGATTATCCACGATTGCAAATAAAGAATTAAAGATCATCATCTTCTTACCCTTATCCCACCTAAGTAGGATCGGCAGAACATGTTTTCATTTTCCACTCTCTCCTGTCAGATGTCATCTCAGTATTCACACCTTTTACACACATATTATTATTCACACAATCCATCCATGCCTTTTTCGGTCTTCCTCTACTCTTATATCCATCGACCGTCATACTCAAAGCTTTTCTAGTTACATGGTCTTCATCTTTCCTCATGACATGCCTCTACTATGCTAAACTATTACTCCTCCACCTTCTCTGTCACTAATGCTATTTTCAAACTTCTTCATTTCTTGTCCTGCCTTAATAATAAAAAAAATATCTAAAATTCAACCGCAGCGCTACCTACCGGGCCCACGTAATGAATTATCTATCTAAATCTAAACCATTCTCGGATCCACTGGAACACGCACACAAAATTTCATCAAAATCGCTTCAGCCGTTTAGGAGGAGTTCAGTGACATACACACGTACAAAAGAAATTTATATATAAAGATAGGCGTTAACGTTTGACTACAATGACATCTCTTGTTAATTGGCGTTGTGGTCCAAGATGGTGAACACACTAGGCCTAAACACTATTAAGTGCATTTGCTGGAACACACCAACAGGTGCTTGGCGGCAGATTTCAAATTGAGGGTGGTAGCTAGGCAGGCCATGGTTCCATCATGTTATTTTCCTTCACCGAAAGCTCCGACTTACTTACAAGGATTCGAACCTACGCTCGTCATCGACACGGTGTCCGAACACGCTATAAATTAAGCCATTATCGCTTCCAAGCATCGCTTCTACCTACTTGTTCATAAACTGTTTAACTGATTTTAGCTACACTTACAGACTGATAGAGGACATTTCTGAATATTGCATAGCTTGGTATAATTACGCTTTTCCATAGAAGTTAAACAGTAATGACATAGCTAAGTAACTTAATTATTTTTTTTATGTTATAGGAGGCAAACGAACATGTGGGTCACCTGATGTTAAGTGATCAGCACCATCCATAGACACTTGCAAGTGGATGGGAAGAGGACGGGATGGGGAGAGGAGGGTAGGTAGGTAATCGGTGCTCTCAATGACCGAACGAAATGCAACAATGCAAACACTGTTACTTCACGTCGGTTTTCTAATCGACGGTGGTACTACCCCGGGCGAGCCGACCCATTCATGCTGAAACCAATAATAACTTCAGCATGGCTCTGTCACCTACATCTCTACCACCTTAAAGTATATTGGATTGTACCTGCCGGACGAAGCTTCGATTACGTCGCACTAAAATTGACATCAAAAGTTATTGCGAGTTTCAGATTAACGTTCCCAAAGCTGTGTCGTTCCAATAAAATCAAAATTGACATCTGTTAAGCTCCTTCGATGTGTGTAAAAACTGCCGATCCGTTTATCGTGTTGCGTCTATCGCGATTCATCGAGCTTATTGTTTCTCCACACTTCTAAATCTATTGTCTCCGTAGACAAAATTTCGTGGCGATACGCGCTGGTATGGGAGTACCACTTTTTTTTAAATATCATAGAAGATAAACGAACAGATGGGTCACTTGATGTTAAGTGATCACCGCCGTCCATAGACACTAGTAATACCAGGGGAGTCGAAGGTGCGTTACCAGCTTGTATTTGGGAGGAAGGGAGGAAAGGGTTTGGGTAGTGGGAAGGGGAGTGGTGAAGAGAAGGAAGGTGAGGTGAGCCTCCGGCGCTCTCACTGACCGAACGAAACGCAACAATGCAAACACTGTTACTTCACGTCGGTTTTCTGTGAAAGGGTCGTACTCCCCCGGGCGAGCCGATCCATTCATGTAATAGCTAACCAGTAATAGCTTCAACGTGGCTCTACCACCATAAAAACCATCACCATTCGTGATATCAAGATTCTTTAATGTATAAACCATAGCCTTGACAGAGAAGTATTCTCCGTCATCCTCACTTCTCTGCCATCTTCTTCAGTTCGAAATACGCTTAATAATAGTTTCAAAAGACTAGATTAACCATTTCTTTTTTTAATTTTCCTTCCAAGTGTATTCAACATTATTAAACACTCGATGCCCGGTTTCTGAGTCACATTTATCTGTTCAATAGCGTTATCGGTTCGATAACTTATCAAATTGGGTTTCTGAACACACAATCATACGTTAAACCTTCGTTAAACTTAACTGGTTAATCTGGACATTTATCTATTCGATAATTTTTATGACATTTTATAGTTTTTAATATCTTGACAAAAACTAATACCTAAATAATAATATCTTGTAAAGACTAACAACTAACGAATTGAAAAGTTTTGTATCTAAAATAATTAAATTTATGAGTAAATAATTATAAATTAAATTGTAGCATCTACTAACCTCCAAAGTATTTTTAATCATAATATTACTACTATAAGTTAAGAATTAAAATAATAAAACCAATTTTTAACTCTCTTTCTTAAAAAGAGCCATCTAGTGCACAACAAAGAACTAGTTTTGGATTTCATAGTTATTTAACAACTCGTTGTGTACTCAGAAACGCATTGACAGTTTATCTTATGGATATCTTTATTGAGTCAATTGGCCGGGCAGGTCATTTCTTACGTATTGACTACAATATACAACTTTCATAAGTATTAAACTTAGCTTATAATAACCATCACCTTGAACTTTCTTTCAGTGAAAAACATTTTAGTATCTAATCAGTTTTTTTAGAGATTATCTCGTATAAATATATCTTAAGACAATGGGAGTATTTTTTGGTAGTTATTCAGATCTTTTTAAATACTTCGCAGGCTTTTTGGATAACTCGTCAGTCCTAGAGTAGGATAACATTCAAGAATAGTTACCGGAACATTTCTCTATATGACTTGCCACATATGTACAATTTGAGTATGGTAACTAGACAAAGAGATGAAAAAAAATACTTCTTGCTATGTCTTATCACTCTGTTTTGTTTCAGGTTCGTTGCAGGATTCGAACCTGCGTCGACATACCATTATCGCTTCAAAATAATTGTTTTAGTTTAGTATGTATTATTTTTGGTACTTTTTAAAATGTTTTCTTGAATTTTAACATTTTGTTTCATGAAGAAGCAAATATTCATTATCATCCTGTAAAAGAACTAATGTAGAACCATAGGCCTATTCCCGAAATAAGGTAAGGGCATAATTAGCCCGTTAGCCCACGACAATATTTGCAATTTCAAGCTTCCAGAGATCCACAGTTCCATATTTTTCCCGCATATGATGATACTACAAGAACATTTCTCAGGTTCAGGTTTCCTCACGATGTTTTCCTTCACCGTCAGCCGATAGTGTATCCAATTTGAATTAGTAAATGTACGCGAATTCCGATTGGATTGATATTCCTCCAGACAAACCACTAGACCATCGTAACAGTGCAGTAATAACCGACGTGAAGTAACAGTGCTCGCATTGTTGCGTTTCGTTCGATCAGTGAGAGCGCCGGATACCCACCTCCCCTCCCCCTCTGCACTCCCCCACTCCTCCTCCCCCTAACACAGGGTGGCAACGCACTTGCGACTCCCCTGGCGTTGCAAGTGTCTATGGCCGATGGTGATCACTTAACATTAGGTGATCCAAATGTTCCTTTGCCTCCTATGACATAAAAAAGAACCATTACGACTAAGCAAAAATCACTGGGATCAAATTATTGTACTTGTTTAATGATAAAGATGATGATTTGAACTTTAATTTAACAAAAATGGTTTCGTTACTTCATAGACCTTCAAATGAATCATCTGAATTAATTACAACTATATACTGATTTTCGTTTATATCTGTTAAGTTTTAGGATCACTAGTACTCTCGACTCTCATGGAACAGCGTAATGATTTGTAGCTTACATGATACTCTGTAAAATCCTTTATCCGACTTATACCAACATATAACGATGCTACAGCGGAGTTCAAAAGAAATGCAGTCAATTTATGGTCAGAATATTTTAATGAAAGGTCGTTAACGAAAGGTATTTGGTATAAGACGATCCAACCATCTCTGGGATCGGTCCCATGGAAATACAGGTCTGTTTGGAAATACAGGCTGGTACTGATCGTTCACTGCCGTTATTTCATCGGGAGGGTCGGTAAAAATATGTCGCGGACGTCTTTTACAACGCGCAGCGTTTGGTACGGGTTCGTATTTTGCGGCGGATACCACTAACGGACTGATAAGAAGAAGCATGATCGTCTTAGCTTTGAGAATTCGTTCTGAGCATAATCCATTGAATAAGTTTAACTTTTTACTGAAAACAAGGGAAAACAGCAACTGCGAAGTTTGCTTTCAAGAAGAAGACGTGTATCATATTGTAATGGAATGTGTCGGGAACGAATCCCAAAGAAGACAGGTATTTAAGAATACTTATAATATAGGTGTTTGTAATGAATTATTGTCACGCCCAACATCGGAAGAAGCCAAATTAATCTATAATATGGTGGACGTCGGTATAAGGGCAAGAATGTGATTGTAATATTGTTTTTCAATTTACCTTTTTTATTAGTATTTTTTAAGATGTATATCTGCAAGATATTTTGTAAATTGTGATTGTTTGTAGTATGGATGAGGGTGGCGTGTTTTCTTTGAACAATCCCTCAATAAAAATAAAGAGAAAAAAAAATCGGTCAAACCTATATACAGATTATCCAGGATAAACAATAAATACTACTTTGTCACTTCATTTTTTTTTATTGCACTCCGTTTTTTAACATTAATTGGTCAATTATAGTAGACCCTAGAGCTATCTAGATATGCTAATGATGTAGGGATTCCTTCAAGTTTATAGTTTTTCTCGAGGTGGTAGAGCCACGCTGAAGCTATTGCTGGTTTCAGCATGAATGGGTCGGCTCGCCCGGGGTAGTACCACCCTCTCGCAAAAAACCGACGTGAAGTAACAGTGCTTGCACTGTTGCGTTTCGTTCGGTCAGTGAGAGTGCCGGATAACCCAATTCCCCTTCCCCTCGCCCCTTCCCCAAACACAGGATGGCAACGCACTTGCGAGTCTTCTGGTGTTGCAAGTGTCTATGGATGGTGGTAATCACTTAACATCAGGTGACCCAATTGTTCGTTTGCCCTCTGATATAAAGAAAATCTAAGCGATATCTTGACTGTCATTATATGGCTGCAACTAGATGATATTATTTACCAAATTGTTTTGTTGTCACAAACTGCCTCTTTACTTCAACTAGCTACTGTCTGTAGCTTTGTCTGTATATATGTCTGCATGCGGAAATACATTATCTTTGATGATCAATAACGCCAAAATTACTAAATGTGTTGGCATAGGAGTTTGTTCATTCGATAACGATTTTTTGGATTCGATTGACCCTTTGCAATTTTTTTAATGGCACACGAAACAGACAGAATTCATCTAGTAATAATTATATAATATTACATTGTTCTTTATTGGTCAAAATCATGATCTTCCTAAACTGAACTATAAATTACTCATATATTCACTAGCCAGACTTTGTAAAATTAGGTACTTGAAAAATTACACTCATCAGTTAGTTCCGTTCATAAACTGCCTCTGGGGTTGGAAATTAAAACAACACGGCTGTTTAACAAATCATGGATATTTATTGAAATAAAAATAATAAAAATGAAAAATAATAAAAACAGTTCATCTTCCACGTAATAATTACACAATAAAAATTTGTCTTAGTTAATTTTTTTTATTTTCTCTATTTTGCGTCCATATGTCGTCGATCGTGTTCTTGATTGTGTTTAGAAGTGACATCATGTCTTCATTAAGCATTTAATTGGACAAGTAATTATTTTTATGTAATTAATAAAAAAATGTACAACACTTTCGTAACATCAATTATTTACTAAAAATTTACTGTACTTCTCTAAATTTACACATATATAAGTGAATTCGAATTTCAAAGCAATAAGTTATCAATAAATAATTTCGAATGGTCATAAATGGAAGAGGTTAAAAAATATTTGAATCAAGCAGTCACTTTACCATTAATAAAGGAATGGGCTAACTTGAAAAAAATATTTTTAATTAGTTCTGAACAATAAATCATAGGGTTTTTAGGTTTTGTCCAAAAGGCGTAAACCATCTTTTTCTTTCAACAAATTACGCACAATAATACGCTATTCGGAGAAAACCTAATTCATAAAGGAGACAATGGACGACAAAATGTTCCTATTATAATTTACTTAAATTTTCTAATATATAATCTATATTAAATTTACATTAAGTACGTATACTGAAAGATTTCACGTTTGGACTAAATTTAGGTACATCTGAAGTTCTCACTCCACGAATAAAGACGAAGGAAACATTAATAAAAAAAGAAACAAAACTGGAATTGTATTGTTCAGTCTTAAAAGAAATAAAATAACTGCCATTGAAAAGTATCAGAAACAGACATCGAGCCTCTCGTTTATATAAGCTTAGTAATTTCTTTACTAATTAAACATAGGAGATATCGCAACACCTACCTTTAAAATGATTCCAATTTTGCTTTCTACAATGCTTAAATAAATTTACTGGTTACAGGAAACTCACCGTATTTTTACCATTTGTTAATTTATTTTTTAATATTTTGTAATACAACGTCTATACACCATTTTTATAAACATTGATACGTAGGTAATCCATTTACACACACACAAATTTATTTACACAAGTTTTAACTAGGATAGGAAACATTTTTTCTTATTAATTATTAATATATACTAAAATTACTAAACAACTTATTCAATAAACACATGCTAACATCGAACTATGAAGATCCTAGAAAATACTGGAAAATTTCTAATTAATTGACACTATACATCTTAAGAACTAAATCAATTAAAATCAACATAGCTAACTTTGGCATTGGTTTTCACGTTTATTCTTTTCTATAAATAAAAACATTTCAAAACAAGATCGAATTTTTATAACGAAATATCTTAGACGGTACGGTGAGTACTAGCTCCCGAAAAATAAACAAAAACCGACGAAAACTAACATCAACAACTGGAAAGGACAACACTGGTTCAGTACGAGATAGATATGTCACTTAAGATTACAGTAATTATAATAAATTAATGCCCTTAGGTCCAACTTTAGGGCTCATATTGCAGTATAAACAATTTTCACCAAATTCATTTCTTAAGACTAGAGATCGGATAAAGACCTTATTATCTGGTGATTAAAGGGAAGAACGCAAATCATTGGCGATGCTGTTGTTTTAGAAGATTTGACTGGGCGGCGCGGGCGGCGGCAGGCGGAGCCCACCCCACGGGTAGAGTCACGAAGCCTCGTCACGACACGCGTTAGAATCATCAGATAGAGCTAAAGGAGCACCATTACTTTGGTTCACAACACATTTTCGCATATGTTTCTCGAGTGTCGAGGGAACCGAGAAAGGCATCTCGCAGAACCGGCAACGGTAAACGTCCTTACCAAGTCGACCGTGCGTTTTCATGTGCCTTGTCAACTTCGAGCTCTGTGCACACGCATAGGAACATAATTCACATTTGTAAGGTTTTTCCCCCGTGTGGGAACGCCGATGAACTGTCAAGTTCGAGCAATTCTTAAATACTTTGCCACAATATTCACAAGTGTCGTTGCGGCGTCCTTCTTTTGACTTCAATAAAGGGTTTTGTAGTAACCCATTGCCACTGTTTTTGAGACCATCAAAAATGTTTTCCGGTGGTCTTTGTGCGTGTAGTGTAGGTAGCCACCATCCTTCTCCCCTGTCCATATCTAATTTCATGCGTTTCGATGCCTCGAACGGATTTTCGAAAGGGTTAAAAAGGGGATGCGGTTGCGGTGGCATTTTTGCAAATTCATCTTTCAAGCGTAGCGCAGCTGTAGGCGGCATGCCATTTGGTTTGTCACTAGGAGGTCCATTATTGTTGTCGCGATCTTTTGCAAGTTGCCATTTTAGAGAGTTTCCCGATTCCTGGAGGGCTTGTTTGAAAGCTTCACTGTATTGAGCAATGTTTGAGAGTCCAAATTTATCCATCAATTCACCAACTACAGATGCTGAAGGAGGATGCGACGGTAAAGCAGGTGTTTGTTTTCTTGGTGCTACGGAAGGTGCACTGCTATTTGAAACGGTCAAATCCTCAGCTTCTTCAACATCTTCTCCATCCTCATTTTCATCATCATCTTCACCGTCAAGTTCATCATCTTCCAATTCATCGTCAGAATCATCATCTGCGGTGTCTCCCCCAGATTCTCCTTCTTCCGTGTTACCGTCCGATGGTCGGTGAACTTTCATGTGTCTTTTTAATTTGGAGGCTTTATCAAAGGATTCATTACATTCAGTGCACTTGAAAGGTTTTCCACCAGTATGTGAGCGACGATGAACTATCAGGTTATTTTCAAATCGAAATTTCTTTCCACAAAATTCACAGGTATGTATTGCTTCATCGTTGTTGCGTTTTACGGGTGGCGTTGAAGGCGGACGTTCTATAGGTGGTGCGTCCGCCACTATAGGTTCTATTCGACGTTCGGGTGATGTTGAACTGTGTGGCCTCGTAGCTTCACGAGGCGTATCCACCGCTCCGGTTCCGGCGCCCGCCGGTGGAGTCTGTCCGACTCGGGAGGGCGACGGGGAAGCAAACGGTGGCGAATGCTTCCTGGGGCTAGGAGAGCTCGAATTGCCTGTGGCCGCCCCTGGACTGGTCGTACCGGCCAGTTGCCGCAAGCGCTGCGAGTAAAAATCCAGCTGGGGTTCAAGTGAGAGTG
The DNA here is from genome assembly GCA_015888305.1 of Antheraea pernyi. NCBI lineage: Eukaryota > Metazoa > Arthropoda > Insecta > Lepidoptera > Saturniidae > Antheraea > Antheraea pernyi. Next base: position 170,854 of record MU158793.1, on the reverse strand, counting down.
GCTGGGATACTGGTGGAGGTCTTTCACGACCTGTTAAGGATGTTGGTATGGCGGGAGGTCTATCCGCTGGTGATGGAAAAGCCTGATGAGGTGGAAGAGAATTAGCAGCTACAGCGGCTGCTGCGGCTGCTAGATTCAATCCATGGTGGCGAAACTGCTCTGATACAAGTTGCTCCATTCTAAATCTATGATCGTGATGATTTGGTCGAGCGAACAATGGCGCTGGAGGAACTGATGGATGAGCGAGAGGTGGTAAACTACCTGGTAAGGGCATTCTGAGCAAGCCACCGACACCAAAAGGAGAATGTAAATCAGGAGGGGGTAATAGGGGGTGATGTCGTAAAGTATGAGGCGGGAGTGGCGGCCCTGTTGATGAACATCCGGAACTTGAAGAAGAAGTGCTGGACGAAGAATGGTTTTGTTTGCTAAGTTGCTGTTGCGGTAACGTCTCCACATAGATTTTGACTCCATGAACGTGTTGAACGTGCTGGAGTAGTCTCCAAGCGGAGTGGACGCGTGCTTTACAGGTGGAGCACACATAGTTACTTGGTTCTGTGAACAAAGAAAGAAAACTATTAAAACATGTAAAAGAACTAGATGGATACGATTTTCGATTTAAGATTTACAGCAATATTAACACGGGCAAAGTGTCTAGTAATAGCTCTCACATATCGTAGTGTTGGGCCTAGGATGGGCGCGTGGTTCGCATGCTAATCAGAAGGTCCGAGGGTTCCGTACGTCGGCGGCGGTGAGTGATCGCCGCTGCGTGCCCCGCGTGATTCATGCACCTCTAAAATCTTATGAAATATACGCGGGTTGAGATCACGTACACACGCGCGGGTTAAGACTGTTGATATTGAAATCTATATATGTAACATTATATATGTGTCATATAAAAATGTTTCTCTTTTTGCAATGAATAACTTTATTACTCAAAAGTTTTCTTTTTAATGTACGATTTTCTTAATAATTAATACCTTGCATAGATATGTTTTATATTTTGAAAATAAAATGTTGACAAAAGAAATTGTTAATATTATTGGCATACCAAACGTAGATTATGGTTTGTGTTTCAGAGCTTATTGTATATCTCACGAGATGAGGTGACGTGGTCAAGGCGCGCCCTCTGGTTTTGACAATAATTTGATTGCTCATTGTTAACCGGAGACATATTTTATTATCGATACAGTCATGTCTCGTCTTATTTAGTGATGGAAACTAGACGTTTAAAAATGTATATTTTATCGACATCAACATTTGTTATTAGATAAGAAATTGTGTTTACTTTATTAATACTATTTGCCAAAACGATATGAAGGTATAAAGTTAAATATGTTTTTATGATTAAGTGTTATTTATTGATTGTTAAATTATAACCATATTCAATTTCTTGGAATTTAAGGAAAATTTATACATACAAAGGTCTTCCTTATCAATTGACATCTGTATTAAAACCATTCTAAACATATACAAATATTCATATATAGCATATATTCATAGAAATTTATTGTACAGAAGCCGGATATGGTTGGGAACGGAATTATTTGGCTAGAACTTCTAAACAGAATACAAACTGTTGAATTCTTCTTATATTGTGTGGAAGATTTCACTTCACCGTTCACCCCTAGATGAATTCCGAATTATTTAATGTGCAAATATTAGTAAATATACACGAAGACTTGCTTTAAGTAGGAACACCACGAAGTGTGTCCTGTATACAATGATAATTTAGCTTTAAAAATAATAGCCATCCATTTTATATGTTATCATTACGATAAACTATAAATACCAAACCTAGCTGGTGATACGCGAAGAGTTAAATAAAGTTTAAGCAATGATAGTTTAATCGTGGGGAACAGAGAATCCGTGTAAGATAAACGATTGAAAAACCGTAGATATCTCGCTTTTTCCAGCAGCTGCATTTGTGATTCGGCCTATTTTATCCTCACAATGAATCGCATTATTATTAAACACCAAAATTGGGCCAACTCCCTATCCGCAATTGTTTGATTAAAATCGATGTTAAGTAGTAAAATTATATATACGACACTAATATGATAATAAGAATAAGAATGTAATGTAATAATAAGAATGTAAATCTAACGTGTCTATACTTTTTACATTTTCGTGTTTTTTTTTTATTGTAGCACGGCAAAGTGACTACACTGTGCCTGATGGTAAGCACAGTACAATCCAAAAACAATGACGACCATCGAGTGACACAGTATCCATCGCCGGTCGCCGCTGTTATGCCGGCCTGCGAAAGGCTGGCTATGCACAGGCTGATCTCGAAACGCGACCCGCAGAAGCGAATCACTATGACGGGCCTTTTTCGCCATATACATGGTGGTTGCGACCCAGTCGGGCTGTAAACCCCTACCACTCCGCTTTCGCCATTGCCTCGTGCAGGTGAGGTTGGCTTGGATGTCTCAAGTCTTCGATGTTATTCGACACCCCTTACATCCCCTTGCAGGTATCTAGTAATAGGTGATAGATATTTCAATTATTTTTAGAAATGTTTCGTCTGTATGTATGAACACGTATCACTGCAAAAGTACTATGTTCACGATAAAACCTCACCAAGAAAATCATAAAGCATACCCTCGAGTAACATTTAGTCTCAGTTTAATTAAAATCGGTTCACTCTATCAAAAGTTATTGTAATTTTAATGACGACGCGACTTAAGTACAAGATAAAAGTAGATAAGTAAATAGACTTAATACATTCAAGCGATTTTATTAATCACTGTTTTTTACATTAGGTTCAATGCAGACGGAGTCGCTGACACAGCTAATATTATATAAAATACACCGATAACAATAAAATTTTACCTAAATATTTATTAAAACGTACACCGTGTTATTATAAAAAAGTTAAATACGTATTAAATACTTGGTTTAAAAAGGTTTCATAATAAATGCACCGCGCTCGCCCGAGGCAAGTTCGTGTTATCCTTTTCCGCAAGTCTAGCCTAACGTAACCAAAGCGACACAAAAGAGCAAGATGGCGAACATTAAGCGACCGCGTTTCATTTAATACGAGACCTTTTTAAAGCCAGGGTTCAATACGTATTTAACTTTTTTGTAATAACACGGACAATGTTTACAAGTAATAGACCACCTGATTAAATAATCTCCATATTTCTCGGTGCTAAGCTGTACAATTCTCATTGAAACATAATTATTATCGTACGATATTAAGCTTATACTAAATGGTCACGATCGATTCAATAATAACAATTAAACATCGATAGACGATGGTCGCGTCACTACGGCTGGTAGGCGCGGCCCGATAAGATCTCAACTGTTAAGACGATTATTGAAATGTAACGGTCAGATTGTGGACGACCGGAAAGAATATATATACAGGCTGATGCAATTGTGTTAATAATATATGAAATTTTGTAAAAATATTGGTTGGCTATTTTTTATTACTAAATAAACTCAGGTTTTACTGACTTTTATATAGAACGGTGACGACCAAATGTACATCGACACATGTCGTCTTAACTTTGGACTGCATATATAACAGAAAAAGTTCCGTTACGAGATCCTAAACCGTATTACGCCGTAGTACCTCGGTATTTATTTTTAGAGCTTTGAGACTAAAAATAGATACTTCTTTTTATTACAATTGTTTATGTAGATGTTTAAAAAGCAAATTATTTATTTTAATATATCATATAAATGTATCAATCCGTAAAGGTTTTTTAAATTGTAAAGGTTAACTGGAAAACAAAATTAATCGGAAGCCGTTATAAGCCTATAGATGAAATCCGTGAAAAGTCTTATTTTTTTGCTTCATGAGAAAGAAGTAAGTAGTCCAAATAATTTACAATACATTGCCTTTTATTCTTTTTATTTTATTATTACTGTGAAATTTACTGTATTACATTATTAATGTATTATATTACTGTTTATTGTAGGTGGTAGAGCCACGCTGAAGCTATTACTGGTGTCATTATGAATGGGTCGGCTCCCTCACCACCCTCTCACAGAAAACCGACGTGAAGTAACAGTGCTTGCATTGTTGCATTCCGTTCAGTCAGTGAGAGCGCCGAATACCCAATTCTCCTCTCCCTCTCCACTTCCCCACTCCCCCTTCTCCCAAACACAGGCTGGCAACGCACTTACAACTCCTTTGGTGTTATAAGTGTATCTATGGACGGTGGTGATCATTTAACATCAGGTGACTCACACGCTCGTTTGCGCCCTATAATATAAAAAAGGGGTAATTAAACATAGCCTAGTTCCCTGAAAACTACTTTATCTGCTAACGAAAACCTTGTCAAAATCGATCCAGTCGCTTCAGAAATTAGCCCGAACAAACAACAAACACTTCAATTCTATTAACATGTTTACTAGATAAAGAAATCTTTAAATAAAGATGTTATATCATTTATATTCTTATCAGAAAGACTACGAGCAAATCTCGACAAATTAAATCTAAGACGATGAAACTCAAAACACGAACAGAACAGCGCGTTGTTAGGACAGCTGTAAAATTGCGTAATTACTAAGTCATAAGTTACAACGTCGCCTCGCCTAGTATTTATCTTTATAAAATCAGCATTTAAGGTTCAGACATCAGCCTGTATATAGATTTATCAAGGTATCAATATTGTGACCTTTTTGTCCGCATATTGTCCATTGTGTAGTTTTGGTCATCCTACAGTACGGAGCGCAGAAATATAACCCATGTACCTACCTAAGATATTTTATATCGTTATGTGTATAATAGAATGTTAGAGTATGAGTCTGAGAATTTGTATGTAAGCGATAATCTTTGGAACGAATAATCTGATTTTAAAAAAGTGTGTGTATGTACTTATATACATGCGTTAGAAGTTATACTTTGGTGTAACAAGATAAAAATCTTTTTAAAATTTTTATCTTTCGCCTTATTCTACGTTTGTAGAAAAAACGACACTAACAATAGAAAAAGTTGACTACAGCTAACTTCAGGGTGTCGGTTTTTCGTGACGATGTGCGCGCGCATCGTAAAAATTTACTCTCATCATTTTTCCTTAACGCGCCAAAAGAAGTATAACTTCAAAAATCCTTTCAGTTATAGGAAGCCACATTGTCTCTGAGTGATGTAATTTTGTGGATATACGTTCATATTTGCATAGAAGTTTATGAAATACAATTTGTGAGTTCGCTAAGTATGAATGTACAAAAACAATACTTTAACGATTGGAAGAAGAAGTGCTAAAATATTTTCAGTAAGTTGGAACTCAATTGGAATAAAAAAAATATTCTAATTTATTATTCTAATAAGAAACATTTTGGTCGAAACGATTGATCAGGACAATATGTATACTGTATGGGGACATAGATATTGAGAAGTCCAATCGGGATATGTGATTAATACTTATTTATACTTACTTTTTGAGGAATTACAGCCGAATAACTAACCTAACCTAACTAATCCAGCACATAAACAAGATTCCTAATAGACTAATAAGAGGATACTAAATATAGTAAATTATGACGTTTAAATAAATATTAATTATTTATCCTGAATGGACTAGTTATTATTCAATTACATTAATAGATACATTATATACATTTCGATTATCAACGATTAATTTCGATTCTTATTAGAAAACCAACCAATACAAGGATTTTAGGGCGTTTCACACAAATCAATATTTCAATACATAGTCGCAACAGTACGTAAAGTTACAAACCTATATTTTATTTTCATGGTCCTGTATTACCTACATGAAAGGGTGCTATATATAATTCTAGAAGTGGTGATGGTATCGACTAATTTCGGTTTGATTCGACCGTTGTGTTAAAAAGGAAACAAAAGTATAGCAAAATAATCTAAGGTTTTTACTAATTTTTAGCTACCCAGTCATCACCCTCAATTTGAATATATATCGTCAAAAACTTATAATTGTCTTCCAGTAGCTTCATTACAACCAGTTGTATCTTACAGACAATATTTTAAATAATTGCAAAAATTAGATCACTTTATCTACTGGTGAAAACCAAATGAAAATCCATTCAGTAGTTTTTGAATTTATCGCGAACAGACAGACAGATGTGGCAGAGGACTTCGTTTTACAATACGTAGTCATTTATATTTATAGAATGGGAAGTTCAGTTCAATCAAGGATTTTAAATTAAAGTCTAAGCTTTAAAATGGGTTAAAAGTATTTTGCTAACCACACCTCCGACTATGAACTGTCAGACGCAAGGCACGGTCACTTACAATGTACATGCTAGTGGTACCGAATAGCTTCCAAACGATTGATACCGACTTAAACAGATTAGAGAGCGTGTAATTTCAATCGTTCCTTGATACAATCTAATATGTAGACGGTTAGGATGAGTGTGTGATAATGGACATAATTGGGTGTGTATGTGTTGGTATGAGTGTACTTGTGTGTGGGAGGTCCATGTTAAAGCTTTAGATCGTTTGAATTGGTTGATTTGTGTTTTGTTATTTTTTTATAGTTTTCTATACTTCTACGTATTTATTTAATGATATCTAGTGATCAATACATCAAATATGAATTAACAATCCGTATAAACAATCAACAGACACATTGGTCTTTAAAAGACGAATAGAAGATAGAGTATGAACTAAAATATCATTTTCATAAAATATTATTTTCGTTTCAATATTCCATCAATTATTTCAATTTTGTTATGTCAAATGTGTAATTTTTTTAAACATATATTTTGCTTCAGAGTATATGGTAAAACACAGATTTCATATTTTTTTATTTATATCAATACAATATATGGAGATAAAAAAACAGTTGGGAGATCTTCAAATAAAATTCAGTTGTATGTAAGCGGATCCCTTCAGAACGGCTGCACATACGTGGCAAATTTTGTTATTTGTTGTGATTGTAATTTTGTAAGTACAAGGTTTGTATGAAAGAAAATGTTGGAAAAACATACGGAAAGTCCGAAATTTTGGTTAGCAAATATCCCCATATAAAAATTAATCTGTGAGCGAGATAAAAAAACAGTTGGGAGATCTTCAAATAAAATTCAGTTGTATGTAAGCGGATCCCTTCAGAACGGCTGCACATACGTGGCAAATTTTGTTATTTGTTGTGATTGTAATTTTGTAAGTACAAGGTTTGTATGAAAGAAAATGTTGGAAAAACATACGGAAAGTCCGAAATTTTGGTTAGCAAATATCCCCATATAAAAATTAATCTGTGAGCGAGATAAAAAAACAGTTGGGAGATCTTCAAATAAAATTCAGTTGTATGTAAGCGGATCCCTTCAGAACGGCTGCACATACGTGGCAAATTTTGTTATTTGTTGTGTTTGTAATTTTGTAAGTACAAGGTTTGTATGAAAGAAAATGTTGGAAAAACATACGGAAAGTCCGAAATTTTGGTTAGCAAATATCCCCATATAAAAATTAATCTGTGAGCGAGATAAAAAAACAGTTGGGAGATCTTCAAATAAAATTCAGTTGTATGTAAGCGGATCCCTTCAGAACGGCTGCACATACGTGGCAAATTTTGTTATTTGTTGTGTTTGTAATTTTGTAAGTACAAGGTTTGTATGAAAGAAAATGTTGGAAAAACATACGGAAAGTCCGAAATTTTGGTTAGCAAATATCCCCATATAAAAATTAATCTGTGAGCGAGATAAAAAAACAGTTGGGAGATCTTCAAATAAAATTCAGTTGTATGTAAGCGGATCCCTTCAGAACGGCTGCACATACTTGACAAATTTTGTTATTTGTTGTGTTTGTAATTTTGCAAGAACAAGGTTTGTATGAAAGAAAATGTTGAAAAAACATACGGAAAGTGCAAAATTTTGGTTCACAAATATCCCCATATAAAAATTAATCTGTGAGCGAGATAAAAAAACAGTTAGGAGATCTTCAAACATATTGACATGTTTGGATAGTCTGTTCAGTTCTACTAATTATTACAAATTAAAAAAAAAAAGTATCCTGTTCATAAATACTTCATTTTATAACAACTTCAACATTGGGTTTCCTTATTTCTGTATTCCATAGTAATAGATCGATCTGGTGACTATATCAACTCTGCCTTGTGACAACTTATTTACTTCTCAATTGGTATTGAGTCAAACGTTTAACTTTGAAATATCAGAATTCAAATTATATAATTACATTAAGTTTTGAGTGAAAGAACCCATTGTGATGAAACAATAAAAGGTTTACGGTAGAGCACTTCTAATAAGCAAAACTACAGGTGAAACGTGTTGTCAATGAGCTATTGATTATCAGCGATTTAGGGTCAGACACCTTCCTCCTAAGTTAAACGAGGTTAATGTATGTAAAGAGTTTTAATACACTTTAAATACAAAAAAAAAAAATTATGTTTATTAAAATAATTCTTTTCACACCTTTCCATGACAGAACCACACGCGCTTAACTTTGGAGACACAGATAAAAAGAACAAGAGATATAAAGCTCGAAATTAATTTCATCACCGTAATGGGAATCTTTGGAATCGCCCCGTGACTAGTTTGTTACATCTTTTTGATAACATCGAGTCCTTCCAGTGTTACGTGATAAAATCGACGACCAACGACAGATTGCTTCAGGACTTGATTATAACCGGTAATTGAATTGTAGTATTTGCTAGTAGGCACATTATCCCCATGCTTATGCTTCAATAAAAAGTCTAACAAGAACACTCCTACTGGAAATACGTTGACAATAGAGATTATTATATAAAGAACAAAATTATAGATTGTTTTTATTCATCGGTGTCCAACGACCAACGGCTACATAAACTATAAGATGCTTGTAAAACTATAAAAAACTTAATTCGAATGTCTTTAAAGGAATTTATATTTTGAGATATTGAGAGTATAAGTCACGTTTGATAACAAAAGGCAATAGCTGATTACCGGGATTGTCTGATTCAGCAGCAGTGGGGGGTGAAATTTTTAAACACGGGGTCCAGACGACGTCCCTCCCGGAGATCGCTTAAACCCGGGCACTACCGGGGATGTGTATCCGGTCTTGTTTCTAAAGGTATGCAGTATTATATATATGATCTTGAAATAAATATATTTTATTTGAAATAATAATAATAAGCTTTATTTTGCTTGAAGACATATTTTCATGCGGAGAGTGGTTGCTATCCGGGCGAGCAATAGATTCCCATTATGCAACAGTTTTATTATATCGTTCTGTACCTAATGCTTATCGTTAGATTCGAAACTATGTTATTCGACGCGATATTCAAGTTAATAGAGCCTCAAACATTATCATACCTATATAAAGTCGTAGTTGTCAGTTGGTTACAATAGTCCAATGAATTTTAATACGCTTATTACTTTGAATGTAATTGAGAAGTAACATAATCAACTAACTGTGCAAATAATATATTTATAGTATAGGCTAATTAATGTAAACTTATTGCATTTCTAAAAAGTTTTTTACCAGTTTTTTTAAATTTTCAATTGTTTTTTCAATACTTAGCGAAGTTAAAAACTTTAAACCAATCTATCCCCGTTGCATAATTTCGTCATAAATAAATATAAAATTCAAAAAACTGAAAACGCAAGATCTTTATACATATAGAAAGCTTTCTCGACCGGAAACCGCCGGCGCCGCTTCCGGTGACGACAACTGTTGTTCGCACCCCACAGCCTCTCGCGGACAACACTATAAACTACTCGCCTTAGTTTTAAATGGCGTTGAAATATAATGACACTATATCTTTTAATTTATCTGTAGATAATATCTCATTTTTTTTATAACTATCTCAGTTCATGCTAAGTCTAACTATTTAGAGCAAATAAAGATAAACAGCTGTATATTAGTAAGTGATAATGTATTACAATCTTGTAACGATTGCTCGAAGTATCTATATTTATTACAAATATAATATAATGAAGCACATATTTTTCCTTCGTTCGCGTGGAATAGTTTCTTTGGGCTCACGCTAACACGCAGCGGAAGCTGTCAAGAGGAAAAATATCCCCGATTTTAAAATATTCTTCACTGATGCTCCGTTCCTTTTAGTCTTAGCGTGATGATATATAGCCTATAACCTTTCTCGACAAATGAGCTATATAGCACTGAAATAATTTTTCAAATCGGACCAGTAATTCTAGAGATTACCCCCTACAACGTCACAAACTTTACCTCTTTATAATATTAGTACAGATTAATTTGCTTCGAAATCGATTCTGAAATGATATTCAACTTGACTATTTCACTTCTCGTTATATATAACAAAAATCTTAGTATATTTAAACGAGTCTGCAAACGTACTTACTCTTTCAGTAACAGTAAATATCCTCAAACTAAAGAAGTATAATAACAAATACTTATATCATTTTATATTTTATGTCCATTGGATATTTATATACATATATATGCAGTATTTTATTTGTTGGCGCCAGAGTTGTATTTAAACCACTGTATTAATTTGTACTATTTCGTTAATTAAGTAATTAGACACAAGTAAATAGACTGGAAATTTTTGGAATAAAAAAAACTCTTATCTGGGTTCACATACGCAAATAGGTTAGAACAGTTAAGTACATTGTCCTCCTCTGGTTTGTAACTGATTTTCTTTTTTTTTTGTGTTTAGTAAAAAATGACGAGTAGTATTATTAAGAAAAAAAAATAGTTGTTTTTTTTGGTCCATATTGAAACCTGAAAATTTAATTAGTGAAAGTCGAATTTCGTATTTCCACTAGACAACCTATACTATCCATAAAAGATGAGTTTGTATAAGAAACATGATGCTGGCATAAAAATCGTAGTAAAATTTAAAAAAATAAAATGTCTTCCATAATAATTTAATCTATGCGAAATTTGAAATAAGAACGGTAACGTTTCAGGGAGACTCGCCATCGACTTGTTATGCGGCGGATGTCCGTCGCGCCGCTGCGCTGAATGACCGCCTTCCCCTTCCGCCCACCCCTCTTGCAATCCCCCTTGGGAGATGTCTAGACCGAGAGCGGTTAGCGAATGATTCATACATACGTAGATATAAATATCCTGAATGACTGTAATTATTATCGCTACATGTTATAAAACAAAGTCCTATGCCTTGTCTATCCGTCTCTCTGTTCGCGATAAACTCAAAAACTATTGAACGGATTTTCCTTACTGAGCGGTTCTTACCACTAGACAGTGTGATTTACGAGAAAAGTTTAGGTATATAATTTGTCAGGGTTCTTTTATTATCAGGGCGGGATAACGTCCGCCGACCCTCTAGATAATTACTATAATTATTATATTATCTAAAATAAAGTTTTAAATATTCTAACCAATAAATACACACTTCAATTGCATAAAGAATCTAAAACTATAAGACTAGGAGCGATGTCTTAATTCATATTTTGTAGTACTCACGAAATAATTTGGTAAAAATTTATTCTGCCATTAAAATTTTCGATTTTAGCATCCATTTATATGATGTATAAATTTTTAATATATTTAAATACTAATATTGATTTATTTAGATCACTTATGAACCCTTATAATAACATATAAAAGAAAAACATTGTAAAAATGAATACGCTCTCCGCTTGTAAAATCGACGCGAGTTTACCCCGGTGCGAAGTTATAACCCGAATGGTGCAAATTGTGACCCATAACTGGGAGACATGTTGGCTACGGAGGAAAATAAAATTTTCAAATCGGGTTCGCCGTTGGTCGAAAACAAAATGAACGAATATATACGTGTAAAGAAAATTTAAATAATGATAAAGCATTGACGCTTTGCTCTAGATCTGTTATAATTTATTGATGTTTTTGTACATTAAAATAATACTAGGTCGTTCATTGGTCGATATTCGGTCATAATTCATTCATTCTTTTAAATTTTCATATCCTTGAAGTAATTTGCTAAAGACTGAATAAATGTTGTAGATCAATAGATGTAAGGAGCGTGCAGTTTTTTTTTCTAACTGATTACGCTGTTAGTTTCTCAATGACTTTACAGTTTTGCCGGACTACAAATGTGCAGTACTGAAGAACTGAGACTTATAAACAAATGCTTCGACTATGACGATGGTAAGGAAAAAAAGTATCCAAATGTACTTAATTGATAATACTAAGATTCGTCAATAGCTACTAAAATAAAGAAAACAACAACAAACAAAGGAGAATAACAAAATTTTAGAAGACAAAACGACCTACAAATCTACTCTAAAAAAAATGTACCCGAACGTCTTTGACCTTAAATAGGTTGTTAACCATAGTTAGTCAGTCTTCGATTGTCATAAACCTACCAATACATCAATCACTATACATTTCCTATTCAATTTTGAGAAATTCCCTGGTGTATCTTCGAAGTCGAAGGTCCAATGCTAATGAAACGGAACACCCTTGAAAACATCTTCTTTCCAATAGAAAAATTAATTTCCCAAATCATTTTATAAATTACAAAGTGAGGTGAACAAGCATTAAAAAAAACAAACGATTTGAAAACCTCCTTTTTGAAGTCCATTAAAAAGTTATCATCTGTTTTTTTTTCAATCAATCTTCTAGTATACTATGACTGTCATTGTCGAGTAGACAATAATATTACTAGTTTCTTGCGATCATTTCAATGAAATAACAAGATGGTGGCCGTCTTGTTAGAATTTTTTGGTAGTTGGTAGTACGACCGGGGTAGTACCACCCTCTCACAGAAAACCGACGTGAAGTAACAGTGCTTGCATTGTTGCGTTTCGTTTGGTCAGTGAGAGCGCCGGAGGCCCACCTCCCTTCCCCTTAGTCCCTCTCTTCCTAAACACTGGGTGGCAACGCACTTGGGATTCCCCTGATGTTGCAAGTGTCTATGGACGGTGGTGATCACTCAACATTAGGTGACCCACCTGTTCGTTTGCCTCCTATGATATAAAAAAAAAACTGTCCTGGGAATTTTTGTGGCAAGTCAGAATCCATGCTCCATGATATTATTTCCCATCCACTTTACTTGTACGCCATAACCGAACTATATTACGTTAAACACCACCAATATTACAAAACATAGGGCCAAATAACACAAGATTATGAATAAAATATAAATCCACTACATGATATTCCAAGATCCCGCCAAAAACTATATAAACTCTTTTGTAGTCGCCTTTCCATATATATAATTTCACAAACTAAATAACATATTTATGCTAGCGATAGCAAGCATGTCGATAATAACTATTATGAGAGAGAAAATATACGTCACTCTCGTTGTAATTAAAAACTATAGGTACACGTTCTTAAGTCAACGTATTTCAATGTTGTCTGGGTCATAAGAGTGCAACTGAAAAAATAATTTGAATTATTGTATGAAACACTGCGCACACTGGTAAAGAATTGTCCGATTTGACCGCGATGGTGAGCTGTACACAAGTGTTCGTTAACAATGAACGTCTCTTGGTAAAAAGTGACCCCGACCCGCGAACAAGCGACAAATTGTTTTTATTCTTAAATAGTTAAGGTCTGTCTTTTAACCTCCACATGACGGCTGGTAAGTACATTGACCGGTGTTTTCTTATCGTCATATAAGTAGAGACGAGCTAACACCCGCCCGTCTGGTTATGCGCGTCTTTTGTTTTTATTGACGGTAAAAACTGTATACCAAAGTAAATAGAAAAAAGTAGCAAAAGGTTAATGGAATTCAAAAAAGAAGTAATAGGAACTATCTACGGAACATTTTGCATGGAACGGTAATAGTCCTATGCCGATACTTGCATAGGAACTGTATTTTCATTATATTATATATTAATACGTAAAGCCTAAAGTTTGTACCCCTTTTTAACGGAATTGGGCGAACGAATGAACGTGAAATTTGGCATAGTTAAAGTTTATATGGAGAAGTTCAGAAAGCTATTTATTTTATATAAAATGCATTAGAAGTACATTAAATTAATTAAAATATGCATTACTCACACTATTGCTTCAATTTTACACAACATATACACACATATAAATAAAAAAGACATTTTGACATCCGTCAATAAAGGACTTCAAAAAAGGTTGCGAAGGAGGTTGCTATCCTCGACTGTATGTATACTGTATCCTGTATTTTACTCTTACGTTCCAATTACCCTTTTTCATTCTACATGCATTTGATGTACAACAATGATATTATAACATACAGCTATTATTAATCAATGAACTATGGTCGAATGTCGACCACTGGGCGCCCACTAGTATCTATAATTATACATGTTTAAATAACGCAATTTTTATATGTATATTTACGTCTTATAATATACGCCATACTCTTCTGTCTAAGAGGATAAACCACATACAAGTTCTTCACGCCACCTTTAATATGTCAGCCAATCTCAAGAAGTTGGAAGCCTATCCAATTTTGTATGCCCAGTTCTGAACGTCTCTTCCAGTACCGATTTGCTTGATTTGCCCTTTTAAGGCCAATTCGGTTAATTTACATATGTTTAAATTATTTAACCCAATTAAAATATCGTTTCATACTAGGTTATTCTGCGAATTCGTCTGCGTGGTCTTTGGTAATTTTAAGATAAACCGTAGCTGATTAGTAACCTGTGTTTTCGGAAGGTGTAATCGTGAAAAGGTAACACACAAACATACAGTAATTTTCGCGTTCATAACAGTGTACTACAGTGTGGATTCAAATTTAAGTTAATTAAACAAAGTATATTTTTCATCAAATGATGAATCATGAATTGAATCATGAATTTTGATTCTGTGGTCTTACAGCTTCGTTTTGGTCTAATCAGAATATTTTTAGGTGCCGTAGTTTTGGAAAAATTACACCTTCCACACAGCGCACACTAGTTTGTGTGATTGTCAGGTAAATTTCTACAATCAGTATTTACTTTTTAATTTAATTTTAGTTTTTTAAGGTTATCTCTAGTACTGACGAAGCCGCTCACTGATATAAAACACGCCGAGCACCTCCTCCACGCTCGAGGCGAAAGTCATTTCGACTCAAAATTTTAATGCGGTTTACTCGAAATCAATTATTTTCCATGAGGTCCCTTTTTGCGTAATCACTCACATTTAGATACATGACAAAAAAATGAAATACAATTTTTTATGTATTGCGAAATTGAGATGGAAATTGTATGTAGTTAGGTGCTTATAATAATTAATAATAATACAGCCTTAATCAATTATTAAAATGAAACAGGGCAAACAATCACCCTAAAGAAGGCAGCATCAAAAAAGTGTCCTACAAAATTGGTCGAAGCACGTAGGAACGATGTGTGGGGCTATTTTAAACTCGTAATAACCGTTGTCGACACATGTGTGACGACCATTACCGCATATTACAAAAAAAAATGTAAGAAAAACAATAAAACGAGGGGACGAGCGCTAAGTGGACCGAATTTAAAATTGATTTTTGCGTCCTATGTTATTTATTAAATAGCTTTGGCTCGCGGCTTCATTCGCTTTAATATTGATTTGGTATCTCCCTTGAGAACAGTATGTTTTCTAGATAATAGATGCCCTATGTCGTTGAGTGTGTTCCTGACAATGTATATGCAAAATTTCATGATGTTCGATTAAACAATTACGGCATGAATTGTAACAAACAACCACACTTTCGCATTTATAATATTTTTACTGCAGACGTTGTCCCTCCCTGATTATAAAAAAAAAAATCCTTCACAAATTATATACCAAAACGTTCCTCATGAATCATTTTATCGTATGATGATCCGTTTAGTCGTTTTTGAATTTATCGCGAACAGAACAAGACAGACAGACGCGGTAAGGGACTTTGTTTTATACTATGTAATGATTATATTGAACCGTATTCATTTAAGCGTTATTCGTTATAGTTATTCGGTTCATTAAATTCAATAATACATGGCAACATATTTGCTGGATAAGTTTAAAAATATAGTTTTAATAATATATATTTAATACTTTAGAATAGTCCGTCTTATCACATTGATAGCGTTCCATCGACATATATAATTGCAAACCAATTTTTTGTAAAATTTGTACCATTTTTTTTAAACCAAAATTGTAAAAGTCCGTCAGGCTAATTACTGACAGTCAGCTAAAAAAACTATAAAGGCATGTAGAGTAAATCACAAGTGTTATATAAAAGGAAAAAGTGATATGAATGATATGATAAATAAAATATTGGTTATTCTAAGTACAACTACAATTGGCGCTAAAAATTGTAATATATACGATATATACGGTATACCTATATACATAAAGTGTAATTGTAGAGTTTTTCTTTACTCTTACTATTTTCAGTTCCCTCATCCAAAACTAGATACTCGCAAATGTCGCCATTTATTCGCATTCCAGACATATATAACAGCAAATTCTCTGAACTAGATCCATTTAGCACTTCTCGCTATTCTTACAGAAATGAAATATTACAATCTCTGTCCCGGAAAAAGTAGTGCCATAATTGTAATTTCATCATCAATGTATACATAACATTAATACGCTCACCTTTCACAAACATACCTACCCATACTATACAGTCTCACTTATGAAACAAAACTCTATACACACACCTCCACACACTCACACACTCGCATCCCACACACCTATACTTGTACCTAGATTTTCGTTAAAGGAAATCTGTTCACTCTCTAATAATAAAAAATGTTATAATTTGTGTACTTCGTAATTGGCGTATTGAATACATTGTATTATTTTTTTCTTTATTTAATACACATTGTCAGCTGTGAAGAACCTATATGGAATAAATAAATAAATAAATTTACATTTCTAGCCTCGACATGAACCCATATGCACTAATCAGTTATCACTCTCGGCACAAAATACTGCAGTATGCCTAAAGGTCAATCAAAATTTTAATAAACGCATTCCCTTGAACGTTATTTGAAGGGACACGATGCCCGCCACTCAAATTCTGACCGCAAAGCAAATATGACAACTATTCAATGCACTGTGCATTATATGCAGTCGATATATGAAATAATTCTTTAGCCCTAACCACAGTGCAAATAGTCTAGCTCGTTCACTCTGCACTAAAACTAATGTTTAAGATTATAAGCCCTACTTAAGCGAAATAACGTTAAGAAGTATAGACAAATAAATAAGGATATCTCAAATTAACTATCTGTTCAGATGTAGCATCCATGGGATCGAATTCTACAAAGCAGACTAAGAGTTCTACAAAACTATTGCATGCTAATATATTGCAAACATAACCAAATTGAAAAGACAATTAACTTAAAAATAATTCATAGCGTATTCTATATTAAGTTATATAATATATGACATCAGGTGTCATTCATATGGAATATTACAACATTTCCATTCCACATTGTATATTAAGTAGCGAACTAGACTTAGTTAACAGTAAGTTAACAGTTATTTAAAAAAAACACCTTTAATGATACACCATTGATAAGAGTCGTCGTGGAAACAACAAATATTACATCCGTGGTACAAATATGTTCTGAATGAATTCGCTGTTGTATGGACCAACGTTATCGTAGTCGGTGAATACATATATCTCGAAGGTCCCAATTACTGTATATTAAGATTTTATTTCTCATCAGTAACTATACGAAATGTCTACCTAATCAATATTAAAATATCTACTATTCTTACTATTATATAATACAAACAGTATTATTTTGTTAAGAATTAATTCTATGAATAAATGACCACAGTGTATTCTAAATTCATAGATTGATTTTAACAGGGTTTCATGTGTAGAGACTGAACAAAACTGTCTTTTTGGATACTCGCTTTAAATAAGTTTGGATACGTATTAAATGCGCCGTTCTCGCCGAACGTTCGACACCTTGCTGTTCTATCTCTGTTTGGTTAGGTTAGGTTAGACTTGCGAAAAAGGATAACACGATCTTGCCGCGGCAGCCGTCGGCAAGCGCGGTGCATTTATTACGTAAGTATCCAAACTTTTTTAAAGCAAGTATTCAATACATATTTAACTTTTTTGTAATAACGCGGAGAGTGATTACAATTTACGCAAATAAATCAAACGTCTATAGTTATCTGGTAGTTATTTGAGTCGTTGCATTTCAAAAGAAGCAAAGTCCAAGTTTGGCCGTTTCTATTATTTTACGTTATTTATTATCTTCAAATTTTGTACATCTACAGTATGAAGATCGTAAAACAAAACTAAAAACCTTATTAATGGCAAAATTTAAATTTCGTTCTCGGTGTATAAAATCTTAATAAAATTAAACATGGTTTATGAACGATTAAAATTGGATTAAATTCATCTTGAAATTTAGCGACTCATTTGTAAAACGTAAGTAAGCCTTTACACTTGTCGAAGTAATTTAAATTATTTTATTAAAATATTCCTTCTAAAGTATACTTACATTGAATGTAAAAGTTAATTGCAACATTAATGGAGGATAAATACCCTTTTAAAACTATTATTTAAACATATCGAGTACCATAAAATTGCAAGCATGTTCAAGTAAGAATCAATCGCTTAAGTTTCACCTAAATGCATAAATACTACTAAATAAATAACTGACTTCAATGCGAGAAACATATCTACTTTTATTATACTCATAATCACGTCGATCATATCAGCCATCTGTACGCAAATGTTCTGCTGTCTTGTACATCAAGCTCCACAGATGTTATCACTAATTTCCAAAACCATTGTCAAAACTATAGACATCCACTCAAAAGATTCACCATCCATCATAAAATCTATGATATATTTACAGACAGTGAATGCATTATCACCATTCCTAAATCAGCTATCAACGGACTCTTTTCACTAAAAGGGTGAGGTTCACTATAGAAAAGGTTGACCCCTCATAAAGACTTATCACCTCCTATACAAAATAACACTATACTAATCCAAAAATGGTCAATTAATTTTATAATCTACGCATCACGACTTAGAGATCACATTCGAATGCCGAAAATCGAGTACATGGGCCCGCGTCGAAGTTAGCGGTAGTTTTTTCACAACAATCTCTTCTCGGACTTAACTTACGTTATCTCGGCCGACGTCGCGAGGAATAGAAACCCGCACGTATATAATAAGGACGATATTTCTAAAGAAATTTAAATTCGCCCGCAAAGGTCCCGAGATAGGATTAAAGATTGGGCGAGGAGATGGCCCTTTTGTGGCAGACCCTTAAGAAAACATGTCTTGATATGGAAATATCTTGGACGGGAGTTAATCGAGGAATCATTTGCGGGGGCGATCATTTATCAAGGAAACGGTACGTGAATACGTAATTAGTCGGTTAGATTTAAAGACCGTTTGAAATTCTTTGTTGATATTTATTCTGCATGGGTTGATTAGTAAAAAGCGTACTTGTTTTGAACTCTGACCGAACGTATTGAGGTGCGGCAGACCGTATACACTCGAGAATAAAGGATAATGCTATGGGGTTATCGTGGAGCTGATATCGCCTAAACTGGCCACAAAAATTGCTTTGGGGACAAATCTTGTATGATTCTATTATAACTCATAATACTAGATGGAAAATCGTTTAAGAGTTCTTAATCAACCTTATTTTTTAATTATGCATTTATTTTGAAATTTAAAAACATTATTAGAACTCCGAATGAAAAATCAAGTTTCAAGAATCTTAAACATCCTTTTTCAAATTTATGTGTAGTGTCATTAACATACAAATTATTTTATTTCAAAAGTTCAATTCGTTATATGTAATAAAATATACTCATACCAAATATTTAAAGTGGCTATGGCTTACGATTTAAGCATAAAACACTTATCCGTCTCGACAATCCTTCATTAATTTGTAAATCAAACAAAGGAGTCCAAACACTGGACCAAATTCACACTTGATCCAATATTTGTTTTGACACAAATAACTGACGGCCATCGGCTCACCAACGTTTTGTGATGTTAATGACTGGTGGCACAATGTGGACACAGATTCCATCTGTCTCGTTCTTTGTTGAAATATGAATACTCGGATACATTGAAAACATGGAAATACCGCATTCGTAAATTTGGTCGCTATTGTCTCCTAGGGTAAAGTGATTAATATCAGTTTCTAAATATATACTAGTTAAAGGACACGCGATAGGCACGAGACTCTTCCCCTAACCTTTTACGGCGCAGACGTCACCTCTAAAATTAAAACGCACTTATTCAAACCCGCCACTTAGCCACCTTCCCGTATGTACAAAAACTAAAAATATCACAGTCCATTGTGTGACACTCAAAGAAGTTCCATAGGTCATGGCGAACGCATAAGCATATACCACGTGTCAGGAACACGCCAAACATTTTTTATCTTTAAAAATTATAAAAGGCCGCTTGTAACAATGGGGACTCGGTAGCATCTTTGACAATTATAATATCGCTGACGATTGTAAAAGGAAGACCATTAATGCCTAGAGGTTTCATAACGAAAATCAACTTTAAAGTAAAGACTTGAATGGTTATAATCGTATAATACATTTAAATGTTTAAAACTTTTTATGATTGAAATCATCACGGTTAACGCAAGGGTCATCACAAAAGGCAGATGATAACAATAAGCGTACGTCAATCGTGTGCTGATGCAAATAATTTTTTTCCAACATCCCCCTATCTGTTCGTAAAGCGATGGGGTTAATTAATATGTAGAAAACACAATTAAAATTAAGATCCCTTTTAGAGTCGGCACGAGGTCATGACTTACTGTCACCATTAGAATCATACTTGTTTTGACAATAAGCTTCTATTTTGAATGCGGTTATAAAAGTTAAATAGATTTATGGAACTGTACTCTTTTGTTTCTGTTTATCAATTTATTTTATGGTAGCGGGACCCTCATGGCTTATTGAATATGGTTTGACAGCTCACTCGAAAGGGTTAATATGAACGTTTAGGATAAACTCAATAAGCAAACAACTGGTGTCGTACCAGAACCTGCTATTGACATTTCTGTGATAGCGCAATCGTATTTATGTGACGTCAAAACAATATGGCGTTAATGCTTTTAGAGTAACTAAATAAACTATACCTACAAATATAATTAAAACTACGTGTATATTATGATAAAGTGTAAATTAAAATTTAATGATAAAGAGTGTGCACTTAAAGTTATGGAAAAAATTAATTGTAACCGACAGCCATAATATTCGCAAAAAGAAAACGTTGTTTATTACACGTGCGTTTCTTTTCATGATAAATATATATTATTACGTTTATGAAAAGCTGTTCTAGCGAACTATACAACAAAGTAGTTGAGGCAATGCGGGTTGAAAATGTTTAACGGTGCACAGTTTTTGGATTTAAGAAATATCCTTTTGTTGTGCAACGGTTTAATACAAAAGTGTCAAATGACAGCGCATCTGCTCTCACAAAGGGTTAGCTCCGCCGCGTCGGATAGATTATTTCTCGAACCCACCCCCGCAAGATTGCTCGCTTATACAGATGTTTCGAGATTCCTTTTTCTAATTGTATCAGAAAACGGTTTCGAGATTAGTAAATTGTGTTTTAAGGCATTAGGACCGTTAACAAAAATATACTGTATTTTTTGTTAATACGTTCAACCCCTGAAGCAGCGTTATACATACTTTATTACGAGTTTATCTTTAAATATTCTTTCTTTTTTCTTTATATTGTTAATTAGCAGTGCCCGCGACTTCATTCACGAGGAACCTGATATACAAAACAGTGACTAATAAAGTTATCTGAACGTATTAAGTCTAATTTCTATCTGCTTTCCTCTCGTACTTAAGTCGCGTCTTCATTAAAATTATAATAAATTTTGATAGAGTGAGCCGATTTTAATGAAATCAAGATAAAATGTTACTCGAAGATATGCTTCATGATTTTCTTAGTGAAGTTTTATAGTGAACGCATTAATTTAGCAGTGATGAGTGTTCATACAAACAGACAAGCAGACAGACAGACATTTCTAAAAATGATTGAAATGTATTTTATTACTTATTCTAACACACCTGTAACATTTCTTTTTCACAAAAATCTAAAAATCTAAAGACACTTTTGATTTACATTTTTAAATATGTGATATGAATAGATGATAGATATGAATTAAATCTACTATTGAATATAATTCGTGTATTCTATTCTTTAAGTTTTATAGAAGTTTGAATAGGAAAATTTAAATTCCAAAATCGTCCAAAAAAATAAACGCCCCGGTTAAATATAACGAGATTTCTTCTAATCCCGAAATGGATAGACGCACGATGACGTAAGCATTACGCAACTTCCAAAATTGTTATTGTACAACATCTTGCATGATCGGACAAAGGCGAACAAAGCAAAGATAAAATTGTCTCCACGGGCCAAATCCTTTGATGCCGTCATTTACTGAAGGAATCATTAATAAAATACTAAATACCGGACCATGAAAAGGCGATGACGTGGAACTCAAAGCCAAATAGAATTTATCAGTTGCACGTGTCTTTTCCTTGTTTGGGACGATGTCAGTTTTAATATTTTTTATACCATTTTAAGTGAATATAATTTTTTAGGAAAAATTTTACACTGCATTATACAGTGAAAGATCAATTAAATAGATTTAATGATCTGAAGTTGTTATTAACTCATAAGTCAAGATCAAAATTATTATA
The DNA here is from genome assembly GCA_015888305.1 of Antheraea pernyi. Classification (NCBI taxonomy): domain Eukaryota; kingdom Metazoa; phylum Arthropoda; class Insecta; order Lepidoptera; family Saturniidae; genus Antheraea; species Antheraea pernyi. The sequence continues at coordinate 148,395 of MU158793.1, read as the reverse complement.
CAATTTAGGCCCTGAGAAAGCACTCATGAAGGTCAAAACTAGCACCAATTCGTAAACCCAGTCATCGAGAAGAACCGCCAAAAAACTCGATCTGGTTTATCTTTTCCTCATACATATCACACATTTTGAATGAACATACATAGTTTTAACATAGATGCACAGAGAAAGGGCGTAATTTCCAAACGTTGCCATCGTTCACATAAAAATCCACCTTATAAAAGGCTTATCGGTTTTCGGCAAATCGGTAATATGATTTGCGACTTTGTTATAAAACCTAACATTATTACTTAAAAAAACTGTTAGTGGTCGTAGTTCTGGTAATTAAATTATGACATTCTTTTATTAACTCCAATTTGTCTAAGTAGGTTAGAAAAAGGCTGGATTGACTTACCACTATGCATAGTGTTAGACTCCGCATCTGCTACTTCGGTTCTGGATTTCTTTTGGTCCTCAGGTGACCCTGAAGTGTCCATATGTTCTTGCTTTATCTTAGGTTTGATGTCTTCGTCCGGGGAACTCGATGGCATCGGAGATGTCGATGCCCTTCTTTTAGGTGTCGATGTTTCGGCCTCAGGTTCTAAAGGAACGAATGAAGTAATTTAGTTTAATAAAGATATCATCTTTTATATTAACATGAAACTTATTTAAAACATCATAATACCTTTGATTCATTAAGAAATTAAACTAAATAACTGTTAAAGAGCACGTTACCGATACAAAACAGAGAATAAATTCAGTTATATGGGTGTTAGGAGCAGGTCTACAAGAAACGTACCTAAGCACTCAAACATTGAATATTTATACATATTACTTACCGTCCAACAGCCTCTTGGGTGTACTAGAAGCTCCTCCATCTTCTAAAAGGTCGGGTGGAGCTATAGAAGGACTCACTAGCGGCGGAGTATGCACTCTACTACTTGGCGGCCTTCTAGCAGAGAGAAGAGAAGGTCGACGTCCACTGGAATTTGCACTGGAAACTTGTCCAGGTCGCGAACCATCTTCTTGATCGGAGTTAGGACCTACGAGTGATATAAAAACAATCTTGTGTAATACTTTATACTGTAAACAGAAGTAATATAAAAGTCTCGAGTGTGACAATATTTATTCAGTTTAGAATCACATATTAATCAAAGGTTTGTTGTTGGTTTCAAAGGTCTCCTGAAAGTAATTTCAAATTGTTGTTCATTTTAAACGCTTTTAGTTTTTCTGGTTCAGCAACTGTTGGTAGACCAGTAAGTGACTTAACTAAAAGGGAAGCACTAGGTATTTGGCAGTGGTATCTGTTCTATCTATCCTGCACATGTTGAATATGTTTGTTAACCGTTCTTTCTGTTACCTTTATCATAGCAAGAAGTTATGGAATCTTCTTTTGTTCACTATGTATCCTTCTTCCAATTGAATACAGTATTTGTTTCGTATAACACCTGATTGAGCTTTAGTGGTAGACATTTTTTTAAACTTAGTTCGAGCTAAAGGACACCTACTTGTCAAATATGTTGCTATGAGGTAAAAAAAACATGTATATAAGATAGTTGAATATTTTTAAATCTTACCAGCACTATAGCAATGGTAGGAGGTCAGCTCCTTATCACAAGACGAAACTTTATGCTGGATGAATCTGACAATGTCAGCGAGGGCGAACGCTCTACGACAAGCGCCGCAGGTGAGCGTATCGGCAGGGACTCCTGGTGTAGGAGATCCACCGCCTTCTGCCGCGCTGTCCGCATCCGCTGCGAATAGAAAGGGAGTATAAAAAATAGTATAAGTTACTTATTTGTCATCACATGCGTCGAGATTTAAAATATATATATATGACAACTGTCTTTGAATATTTTTCATATCTACAAAGAACGAGACATATTAATTTTATGATTATTTCAACCGTAGTTTTTATAACAATGTCGTAAAAAGTATTTGTAGCTTGATAAGGTTAAAAAAATACAATTTACTGTAAGTACATTATTATACTTCAATACATTCTACGTTAAGTTTTACTTACGAAAATGTAACCATATTATCTAAGTTTTTAAATTTGTATTTTAAAGTTTTTTTATATTAAAGTTTTTTAAAAAAAGATTTGTGGTTACATGATAAACATTTTTTAATGAAATATATCTGTAAATATATTCTCAATATTTTATTATTAAAATAACTAACTATAACAGCCATCACGTTATTCAGAGATTGTATTAGAAATAAGAAATTTCAGAATTATTTACTGGAGATTAAAACAAATATTATCACGAGTTATAAGAATCAACGTTTTTTTTTAATACTACACGGATTATTAATTCTAAAACAGTATGCAAACTGATGTTTTCTAAATAAAAAATCATTATAGCTGGCGCTATTTTTCTTAGAATTATTATTATATCTAAATACTTCTGAAATTCATAAATTAAGATTTTCCCGTAACACATGTTCGCCTTTTTGTGTTTCTAAGACGCCAGCAAGTCTTTAAATACTATCAATACAATAGAGACAAAATGATACGCCACATTTGAGTTAAATACTTTCCATACAAAAGTTTTGCAAAACAACTCAACGAGGTAAAAGGTAAAACGAGATTTTATCTCGCCGCTACATTATAAAACTAACTTATTATACAAATTTCGTATTAGTATACTGAGTAATTTTCAGTATTTGATATATATAGATCACGAAGCAACGATAGTTTAGTGGTTAATATTTTGTATGTAACTAGCATATGTTTTTTGACTAATTAAATTAAAATAATTTGACTTATTTTTTGCGAATTGTATTTTTTGAACGAAAGTTACCCTGAGGCCTTTTTTCGTAAACTTGACAACGTGTCTCCAAAATTCCATTATAATCGGTTCTGTATAAGCGTAACAAACCACGCGAAAGCTGTTACTGGTCTCAGTATGAATGGGTCGGCTCGCCCGGGGTACTACCGCCCGACCCACAGAAAACCGACGTGAAGTAACAGTGCTTGCATTGTTACGTTTCGTTTGGTCAGTGAGAGTGCTGGATACCCATCTCCACTCCCCTCCTCTCTTCCCCACTCCTTCCGCCCCTAAAAACAGGATGGCAACGCACTTACGACTCTCCTGGTGTTACAAGTGCCTATGGCGTCTAAGTGTCTATGATCACATAACATCAGGTGACCTACCCATTAGTTTGCCTCCAATGATATTAAAAAAAAAACATTAATATAAACTTAAATTCGCGTTTATAAGATTAGTTAGGATTAGGAAATTGTTAAGTTTGACGTCACCACAACATTGTTTAGGATATTATTTTCTAATGTTCGTTTCGTTATCAGATTCAATTCATATAAATCTGCCATATATTTCGTACAGTTCATTAGAACCGTATATTAGTAGTACACTACGTCTTATAAAACAAAGTCCTTTGCTACGTCTGTCTGTCTGTTCGCAATAAACTCAAAAACTACTGAACTGAAAAAAGTATATTTGCGAAATAATTGCATAAAAAATTTAGGTGGACTGTACCATCCGTTTTTAATTATATATTCGTCTTTAACTTCAAATTTAACTGTTTCACATAAACTACAACACGATCTAATTAAACAGCATTTAAAGTAACCGCCTTCAGAATCTAAGCCAATGTCTTCTTCATAATTATTCAACGATCAAATTCGTATAATGTAGCTGAACAGTTCATTTGCACAGCTGACAAAGGCAAATTAATTTTGACACACTTTCACGTACAGTATATTATGAGAATTTCACAACATTCGTCGAACATATGGACGTTGAGGCCGCATTCATCCCTTTAAGTGTAAAATTACTGATAATTACAATCCAGTGTTCACGGTGTCAGTTGTAGGAATGACCGCTTGTATCTCGGATATAATGGGTTCGAATTTGCGGTGCAGAAGTCTCCGAGACTCCCGGGAGCGATTTTATGACAAGGAAGTTATCTGTGTTAACATATGTCTAGAAAGTACTGTGTCGTTTTAAAACAGTTGGCCAGATGTTACGCGTCGTTCGATCAGTAAGTAGGTAAATTAATATTTTCATTTGAAATAAAATGATAGAAGACCACCGCTGTACGTGCATCACGCAAAGCCTACGGGATAACCATTCCACGCTTACATATTACCGCCCAACGAAGTGGGCACGGGTCGGCTAGTAAAATATATTTTTAAAACTAAATGATGCAGACATAGTCGCGAGTATCAGTTAGCAATTTTAAAAAAACAGCTCATTTGTATAATTAACATGTTATTAAAAATCAAATCTTGAAGAACAAACTAGATAATTCGATAACATTCTAAATTCCCATATAATGCCTTTGAAAATTAAACAGATTTGTTTTCAAATATCAACCTATTTGATTATTGATTGACACTACAAGCATTTAAATTGCCCAATAAATAAGCCGGCGTAGAGCGACGCCTGAGAATTATAAAGCCGCTTTCACATTCAACTCGCACAATTGGCCGGCACATCAAAGCGGGGTTCGCGAGCTAATTTCATATAAGTACTGTGCAGACGCCCTTAAATTCCGCCCGTTATTATTATTTTTCCTTCAAATTCATTGTAAAGAAATGTAGGCCGCGCTTAATGTATACAGGGGTGGGGGGTTTATTGAAACCCGAGTACTAAATTAATATAGCGCAAAAAAACTACGTGATTCGGCCGTTCTGTTTACATTGCCTCACCTCGGTTTGTTTTAGGGGTAGATATATTATGTATATAGATGTTAATTTTTTAAAGATTTGATCAGACTGTGTTAGCTCGTGGCAAATGGTTTTTGTTGCGCTTCCTTCCGATGATTTGATACGAGTTCCGTATTTGTTTCCATTCGCTTTTTGTGTGACCCTAAGTTTATAGGTTTTTTTGTAATGAATAATTGGTTAATCACGAATTTAGTTTACACATGTCTCTTAATTAAATAATTAATTTATCGTGACAAACCAACTTATCAGGTTTTTGGTTTATTAGTAATATCATGCCAAACTAATCAATTCTAATATTATAAATGCGATTGTGAGTTTGTTTGTTTGTTACGTTTTCATCCCATAACCACTAAACCGATCATAATGAAATTTTGCATAAATACACGTTGTCAGATGTTACAGAAAAGGATATAGGACGAGCGAAACCACGAAACACAATTTCCTATTAATAAGCAATTAAATTTTAGTGAATTTATGATGTAACGCATATAATTAAAGTAACGTTATCCCGTCCTGATAATGAAAAAGTAACTTGACAAATTATATACCTAAACCTTCCTCATGAATCACTTCATGTACTGGTGGAAACCGCATGAAAATCCGGTTAGCAGTTTTTGAGTTTATCGCGAACAAACAGACAGATAGATGTGGCAGAGGACTTTGCTTTATATTATGTAGTAATGTCTTCATAAAGCGTACAATATACTCATATATAAAAATGGACAGCTTGAAAGTTGGCGTACGTAAATGTTGTTTCATGGCAAAGGTTTTTATACCATTACTTATAACTGGGCACTACATTACGGTAGACTGCATTTTATTGTTGTTCATTTTAAATTGTAAATTAATTGCGAGATGCACATAACAAAAATAGTATAAATAACTTGGCCGAATAAGCTACGTGGAAGTAAAAAAATAGTGTCCCAAAAATAGAAATCTTTAAAATCATTTCAATTTTACTACGATTTGGTGATATATAAGAATACTTTAAATTATATATTTAATGCAATAGAATTCCTTATGGACTTATTAGAAAACTACAAGAAATCTAATATTCGACAGGCTACTAATGACTTTATAAGATTGAAATAATTATAAAAAACTATTATAAATTCCTTTTTTTATTTATAACAGATTTATATAGGTAAGGATTGCGATAATTATGATTAAAATACTTTACTACTTTTAAGGATTTGGCAGTGAGTTACGGATTAGATACGATGCGCACAAGCGCTTTTCCAAATACTTGTAACTGTTCGAATGAAATTATTTTTTTTAGTCCAGTTTACATTTGTGCTATAAAAAAGGCATGCACAAAGAGCCTATTTATCGCGATCCAAAGAGGTAAAGCCATACTCACTATAAAGGTAATAAAGATTTTATTATTTAATATTTATCTTTATAACCTTATCGACATGAAAATATCTTGTATACGTTTGGACAGGTCAAACCGTTGACCACACCCCCCGGTACGTGACTGGACAGTGGTCAAACACATGCGCTCTACGGACATGATTTTACACCCACTAGACGGATACGTTTTCATTTCAACCCGAAGTGATTTATCGGTTTTGTTCAATTTTGTTGAGGGCGGTCGGTGTAAACGATCGTTTACATGAAGTCGTTCAAATCAACCGTGGTTAATTTATAAGCAGTGTTTATAGTTAGTTTAGAAGTAAGCTTTAACAAAATCACAAGCTATTTATTGTTAAATATTTGATTATGTACCCATTTTAAATATTTCATATGGTATTTCTTTTAATAATTATAAGTTTGCTGCTATAAAGTACACTGAACTTTTCATTCTTTACTAGCCGTGCCCGCTACTCCTTCCGCGTAGAACCTAATATAAAAAATAGTAGCTAATAAAATCACCTGAATGTATTAAGTCCGTTTACTTATCTAATGTTCCCCGTACTTAAGTCGCGTTGTCATTAAAATTAGAATAACTTTTGATGGAATGAACTGATTTTAATGAAAGCAATACTAAATGTTATTCGAAGATATGCTTTATGATTTTCTTGGTGAGGTTTTATCGTGGACGCGCTACATCAGCAGTGAATGTAATGTGTGAATGTGTGTCAGTATTAATGTGTGAAGTATTAAAAAAGAAACAGACAGACAGACCGAAATTTCTATAACTGACTGAAATGTATTTATTTTAATGTATTACTTATTCCAAGAAACCGGCAATATTTTTTTTCACAAAAATCTAATAAATACAGATTAGATTTATATTATTATTATATTTGTACAAGATGTATAGATATACGTTACCAAAAATATTTAGGTCCAGATTAACAGAAACGTCGCTAAAGTGTAATTGCCGAAACACACCAAAATTTCCACCTTAAGGAAAACAGGTTGCCATGAGAATGACATATATACTGTTTACCAAATATACTGTCTTTTGAAATAACAATTTTAGCTTATGTTTATTGTAGCATTTGATGGCACATTAACACTATTGCTCAGCAATCACCGCTTCAAAATTTTGTTTATATATTCTATACCAATAATAAAAATATAAATCTAACGTGTCTGAACTTTTTTGATTTTTGTGAAAAAAATTTTTTTAAGTGTCTAAGAATAAGTAATACAATACATTTCAATCATTTTTAGAAATGTCCGTCTGTCTGTCTATCTGTCTGTTTCTCTGTTTGTATGAACACGCATCACTACTAAAGTACTGAGACCATATCTTCGAGAATAACTTAGTTTTTGTTTCATTAAAATCGGTCCACTCTATCAAAAGTTATTGTAATGTTAATGGCGACGCGGCGTAAGAACGAGAAAAAGTAGATATGTAAATGTACATAATACATTCAGATGACTTTATTAATCATTGTTTTTTACATAACATTCGACGCGAACGAAGTCGCGGTCACAGCTAGTTAAATATAAGTATATAGGGACATGAAGGATAAGGTTAAAATAAATGATGTTTAAAGCATCCATGATCTTGTATGGCTTTTTTTTCTCGAACTGACTGCGCTATTGACCTGGCAAGGTCTTCACAGCTTCACCGGACTACTAAGGCGAGCGCTTAAGGCACTCGGCCGATTTTATATGGCTTGTTTTCTGTAAAGGTTCCATCGATAAATACAGTTTTAAAATACACATCTATTATTGGTTTTAGACATTTCAAAATATGAACTGTAAATATACTAATTACATTAAAATTATTGACTCTACTTTCATTTTTTTTAACAAAAGGAACGTATTAAGTAATCTACAAAAAACGTTTTTTTTTTATTCATCGCATAAGCGTAGAGAAAACCTCTTCATTTGAAAGTAAAAACTAAGCAATTTGGACTAACCGAAAAACGGATAATAAACGCGAGAGGACTTTATTTTTGGCCTATTGAAAAGATGTCTAACAGCGGATAGGTTGACACCTCAGGTGACGGTGTAGGGGGAGCCACCCTAAAAGGACAGGAGGACCGAAAAGTTTAAATTAGCTCGTTACCACACACGGCGTAACATGCCAGTTATATCTGAGTTTTGTTTTTTCGCTACAGAAAAGGTCAAACCGCGACACGGTACACGGGAGTCGGAGTAACTTCTCTATTACGACAAAGTTTGTACTTGGCCGTTGCATAAATTATTAATTACATTTAGCCAGGTCGCTGTCACAATCGGTACCAGTGTGCGTTTTGTGAAATGTTTCATTTGTAACAAAATTAAATTTATTTTGTAGTTGTGCCCGCTACTTCGTCCGCGTGTAATTTTATGCAAAAAACAGTCTTTCGTTTACTGTGTTGTTTAAGGGTGTAAGGGGTGTCGAATAACATCGAAGGCTTGACACACCCAAGCCAACCTCACCTGCACGTGGTGCACCCTGCTGAATAACGAACGAGGCAATGGCGAAAGCGGAGTAGTAGGGTTTCACAGCCTGACTGGGTCGCAACCACCATGTATATGGCGAAAAAGCCCATCATAGTGATTCGCTTCTGCGGGTCGCGTTTCGGGATCAGCCTGTGCATATCAACCTTTCGCAGGCCGGCATGACAGCGGCGACCGGCGATGGATACTGTGTCATTCGGTGGTCGCCATTGTTTATGGATTGTACTGTGCTTACCATCAGGCACAGTGCAGTCATTTTGCCGTGCTACTATAAAAAAAAGAGTGGTTGGTTAGTTATTTGGGTCCATATTAATTTTTTAAACAAACCCCCAATGTACTTTTATTCTAATATAATTGGTAAGTAGAGACCTACCAATATAACCAATACACCATGTAACTAGAAAAGCTTTGAGTATGACGGTCGATGCATATAACAGTAGAGTAAGACCGAAAAAGGTATGGATGGATTGTGTGAAAAATTATATGCGTGTAAAAGGTGTGAATACTGAGATGACATCTGATAGGTGAGCATAGAAAAGGAAAACATGTTGTGCCGACCCTACTTAGGTGGGATAATGGTAAGAAGATGATGAGGTAGAGACCTACCAGTAAAATGCTCATCAAGTTGGTTTAACCGTTTCGGAAATTAATCTACATAAATAACATACTATTCAATTTTCTTTATATATTTAGACAATACTTTACTACTATATAAGATAGTAAATATTATAAATAGTTTTTTGATTTATAACTAAATATTTTACTTTGTTTATTTTTTTTGCGTAATTTGCTTCATTTTTAGGATAATCTTTAATAATCTAAATGGACAAAAGATAGTTTATATACTATTATCACATCAAGTCACATCAGGTGACCCATCAGTTCGCTTGCGAGTAATGATATTTAAAAAAATCAATTACTACATACTCGTCATATTTAATATTGACATTTGAATTCCTAATTCATCTACGAATACGATTGATTATACGGTGTAATCTATAACGCGGTGTTCCAAACAAAAAGGCCACGTCTCTGACCACCGTGTCAAATATTAATTGGCAGGGCTTCACCGTCACCCCAACGGCCACAATCATACAAATATAACGTTTTACACAATCGATAGAATGTAAAAATAATAAGAATCGCTGTCGTATGCCGCGGGGGTGTAGCATTGTTGTAGAATGTTATTATGATTTTTGGATTGCGGGTTCATTTTTGGGGGCGATTTAGGAATATTGTCACACGTGTGGTATGGAATATACTATGTATTTAGAATAACATGATTATAATAAACTGGATTTTAAATCCATTTTTATCCATCCATCCATTATGAGAAAGGCTACACTCGTTATGAGTTGATGCACTTTACGTATACCATATATACGTATGCCAGCTTTTACCCGGATTCATTCGCGTTAATGTAGATTTAACCTATCCCTCAGAGACAGTACTATTTTTCTAAATCAAAGAAAATATCCTTTTCTGCACTTCTGACAAAGTTTCCTGATAATCGGTTGAGTATTTTAGGCGTGCAAGATTAACATATAAAAAGACACTTTCCCTTTTATAATATTAAATAGTAAAGATTTCACTGACACTGGCCATTGTGCGTTTACGTCGCCAAAATAGGAAGAAAATACCTGCATACGTTTTGTTTTTGAAAGGGAACTATATGTTTTATATAAATTATGGTGTATTTTAGGTTGGTAGAGTTGAAATTTAGTTTGGGCTGTACTTTTTTTTGTTAAATTTCGTGTTTACTGTTTATCTGTCTTGGAAAAACTTGAACGTAAATTATAGTATACATAATATTCTGGAAATTCCTCTATTTATAATAAAATGTATTTTTCCGATATTTACCCGGATATACAATTAACACATTTTTATATCCATAAAAGATACAATAATGTCTACGTTAATTATTTGACGCATAGTTCATGTGATAGCACATGTAACGTAACAACGTTACAACGCGTAACCACAGAGAACGGCGCCGTGGTCTGGGGGTAGATTTCGTTCCCGCACACCAGACTAGGCCCCCTTCGGCAGCTGCTCAAGCCTAGGTCCGTTCCCTCGGCGTGGAACCCTTGAGTACGCTGCTCGCGGGACACAAAATCTTACATCACTGCGACAACATTACACATATCACTTCCACACACGTGCACGCATACACGCTTACACATGGAAGTGGAAGGGTTTTATATTTTTCCCTTATCAAACTGAAATAGTTTAGAAAATTATCCGATACGAAATATATATAAGAGTTGTTGAGGTATGTATACTTGGTACATATATATGTTTCAACAACTCATATATGTATGAATAGCTAGGTTAGCTTAGGTTAGCTCAGTTAGGTCGCAAATTACATGTATCAGGCAACAGCCCAAGCCGAGGTGTGCTGCGCACCCTTGAGCTAATTGTCAAAATAAAATCGGCTGAGTGCCTTAAACGCCTTAGTAGTCCGGTGAAGCTGTTAAGACCTTGATAGGTCAATAGCGTAGTCAGTTTGAAAAAAAAAAACAAAAAAGTCTAATCATAGTGCACTGATAAATCAAGACAGGAATCTACTTTTTGTAGCCGATATATATTAGAAGGATATATTTCTTCTGATTTATTTTGGATTAATAATGGTCCAATAATGATTCAAAGCTGGCAACACAACAATGATATCCTTAGTGTTGCAATTGTCTATAGGGGACGGTAACTATTTACCGTCAGATGGAACGTTTTCCAGTTTGCTGTCCTTTGGTTAAAATATAATAAAAAATATTTTCAAAGCGGCCTCCTTAACAACTTTTATTATAACGTTATTCATTGCTTCGAGTTGCCGGAAACGGACATTTAGCATAAAGGCTATAGTTGAAGGCCTCGTGTCGACAAATTACAATTCAATTTTATAAATTTATTTTTATTAACTCTTATTCGTTATAAATCTATATATAAAAATGACGGTATTTATTTGAGACCGAAAAACTCCAATATCTATCTATGACCAATATCTATCATTTGATCAGATGACCATGAATGTTGGCATAGGTAAGTTATTTTTCACGTAGAAAATTTTAATGATATTTATTTTATTATAACTCACAACTAGATGGCGCTGTAGTGCATCGAGTGCTGTTCCGTTCAACCGATCATCACAAAAATAGTTATGCGAAGATTTCTGAACAAAGTACATTTTTTAAGCTTTCGATTCTTAACAGCAAAAATAAACAAGCAACAAATTGCGTACAAATCAGCCGACAAATCTAGTCTTATTATAAATCCATATAAAGTTATTAAAAGCTTTATGCTAGAAAAAGTGTTCTATTTTAAAATTATTGCAATGCATTTGTAGGTTGTACAAAGCAATTGCCTTCAGCTTGTTTAGAAAAAATAAAGTAGTAATTTCAAAGGTACTGAAAAATTTGAATTTAGATTTTGAATATATAAAGGGTTCGGCAGCATAACCTAAAAACCTCATAAAAAGGCGAGCCAAAAGTAGGTAATTAATAGTGAAAGAACATACGACCATATTGGAAACACCACGCCCAACTAGACAGTTTTGCCTCGCCATTCATGCTCAGAAGGCGGGTTGTGTCAACAGCCAGCTAATGACGTCACACTTCTCTCAACATGGCCACTCGGCTACCCTTGCTTTTTCACCTATAATTATACTTAGCAAATGGAGCCGGAGAGCATGCTCGATGTACCTACTTAACAACAAAACTTTATGTATAAGCATTTACCAATACGCTTACAAATTATTTTTATATATTACAATAAATCTATTTTCGGGGTTTGTTGAAAAAATAAATATAGCCCCATATAATAGTAAAAAATTACATGTTCATGATTTCTTAAAATTAATGTAATCGAATAATCTATACTAATATTATAAAGCTGGGGGGCTTGGTTGAAAACACTCATCTCAGGAACTACTGGTCCGATTTGGAAAATTATTTCAGTGTTATATAGCTCATTTATAGACAAAGTCTATATGCTATATATCATAACGCTAAGACATAAGACTACAATAGGAGCAGCGTATCAGTGAAGAATGTTTCAAAAACGGTTTTTTTTTAGCTTTAGCCCATAATAACTATTCTACGCGGAGGTAGTCGCGGGCAGAATCTAGTATAAAATATAAGACCACTGAATTAGGTATACATTATATTATTTAACAAATTGCTTACTATTTGGAGTATTAAAATACAGTATTGATATTAAACGCGACGCTCAACACGAGATAAACGCTTGTAAAACAACAGAGGTCTAAATAATAAACGGAAAATACAATCAGTAGCGGCTAATATAAAACACCTAACATTTATCAGATTAAAGGACCTTCCTATAAAATAGGATTACCTCTTAAGGGTACGCTTCTCGCCCACCGATAGCTAATCAAATTATCCGACGTAATTCCGAGCGACAAAAACGGCTGATTATCTTCCATCTTGTTTTTTTTTTCTACTCCAGGGATCTAAACGGATCACTGTCCGATGTCGAATTTGTTGTTTATTTCGCTAGGAAACATCAGTTATTTGTTATGACCGCATTTAAAAAATCGATTATTTTTGATTAACTTCATATTAGTGACTAGTTTTTGCTCGCGGCTTCGCTCGTTTTAACTTAGATTTGACCTATCCCTCAGAGACAGTACTTTTTTTCTGGATTAAAGGTACCCCATGTCATTTTCTGTACCCCTGGTAACGTGTATGCTAAATTTTAAGATGATTGGTTAAGTAATGAAGAGTAGTTTTAACTATGAAAAACTATTCATGTAAACGAAATTATGTCTTATTTTTGTTCTGGTCAATCTACAAAATAAATAGTTGAATCATATACAGGGTTTTTCCAAATATTATCATATCAGTTCGCTTTTTCCTATGGGCTAAGCGGTAATATTAAAAATAACAGGGTTCACTTAAATGCGATAAAAGCAAATTGTTTTCATGAATCATACGGACTATTTCTACGAGAAGGTAGTGGTAACAGATTGTGTTGGAATAATTTAAAATGGTGAGTTAAAATAAAATCCTTTAAAAATATTTAAATATTCGTTAACAATAACCCAAGATAAACATAGTTAAAATGATCAACTTTCATCACTATAATTAATGTATGATAATTAGGAATAGGTCTACAAGATTTAAAAGTCAAGGTTAAAGTATTTACGCAGTCTTTTTAAATCGACCTAAGTTACAGTTACAAAAGCGCTCATAAAAAAATCGTTTTAAATATGTGGCCAACATTTGATCATACACTATTTGTTCATCTTAAAATATCACAGGTAAATAAGAAACCCCTTGAGATCGCCAATAAAAAACACCGACCACGCTGATCAAATTAAGGGTCAGTAATCGTGTTACCGATATCCAATACTTGGCCAAATATACGAAATAACAGGAGAAAAACAGAGGCCTCCAGTGTATTGGCCCGTTCGTTAGAGGGATTTGAATTTGTGTTTTTTTTTTCCTATCTTTTTAACAATTTTCGCTTTAGTTGCGTAACGTGATACGTCTGGGGATCGCGATGGACAGCCCTTAATAGAAAAACGCTCGTTATAAAAATTGAGAATGAAAATTTATATTGTCAATTTTTCGACCGGTGTCGATATCAGTTCCATCGAAAATTAAATATGTTTTTGTTAAACTAATATCGACTCTAACGCGGTGGGTGATGGTTCATTTATTAGATACTAATACTAATGGAAAATGAGAGCTTATGACAATATAATAAAGTCTAATTTTGACCTATGATTATTAAACGAAAACAACTGCGAGGTCCAAGAGAATATGTAGGTTTATAATTAACCTTCATAGATGTACGTTTTTAAGCACTGTTTTAGTCACATCAGGCCAGATTTCCCACCATTTCAGCAATGGTTTAATTATTAATTAATTTATCTCCTATTTTAAAGATACCATAAGTAATAGCATTAGTATAATTTAAAGTTATACTCAACTTCGAACGTATGGGTAGTTAGTCTTTTTTTTTTTTTAAACTGGTTCGGTAAAGTGACTGTACGGTACCTGATGGAAAGTACAGTACAGTCCATAAGTAACGGTGACCGTCGGTGTTAAATAACGACGGCAGTCGTCGCTATCATGCCGACCTCCACATGTGCGCCTCTTCACGCCTCGTTTGAAGGACCCCATGTCATAAGAGGAAGGGAACACACTGGCTGGGAGGCTATTCCACATCTTCACAGTACGACAAAGATAAGAATTTGAATAGTCTGGCCATAAATACTGTAAGAATTATAAATAAACAAAATATTACATTTGGATTTGGAATCTGTCATTTATTTGATTATTCATTGAGTTTTCTCATTTTGGCGCCAATACATTGTACAATATTTTGCGATATTAAAATGGAATGGGTTGATAAAGAGAACCGAATCGCTGTGATTGTATTACACAAAGTAGGTATGAAGCCAAATGCAATATTTAAAGCTCTCCATACCAAGCGTATTAGTAAAATGTTTGTGTACCGGGCTATTAATAGGTACAATGAGACCTCCTCTGTTTGTGACAGAAAAAAATCTGGCGGTCCACGTAGTGTTCGTACGAAAAAGGTGGTCAAAGCAGTAAGGGAAAGAATTCAAAGAAATCCTGTCCGAAAGCAAAAGATTTTATCTCGGGAGATGAAGATAGCACCTAGAACCATGTCGCGTATTTTAAAAGATGACTTAGTACTTGCAGCCTATAAAAGACGTACTGGTCATTTCTTAACTGATAATTTAAAAAAGAATAGGGTGGTAAAATCGAAACAACTACTGAAGCGGTACGCAAAGGGAGGTCAAAGAAAATTTTTGTTTACGGATGAGATTTTTTTTACAATTGAGCAGCATTTGAACAAACAAATGACCGTATTTATGCTCAACGCTCTAAGGAAGTTTCCTAATTAGTCGACAGAGTGCAACGCGGGCACTATCCGACTTCAGTGATGGTTTGGTGGGGTATTAGAATGGTCCTTCCAGCAAGACTCGACGCCGGGTCATAAAGCTTGGTCTAGGCAGTCTTGGTTGGAAACGAACGTTTCGGACTGGCTGTCGTCTAGTCCCGGTATAAATCCGCTGGATTATGATTTATGGTCAGTTTTAGAGAGTACGGCTTGCTCTAAACGCTATGATAATTTGGAGTCCCTAAAACAATCCGTACGATTGACAGTGAAGAATTTTCCCATGGAAGGAGTGCGTGCATCTATTGATAACTGGCCTCAACGTTTAAAGAACTGTATTGCAGCCAATGGAGACCATTCCAGTAAGCATTTTATATTTTAAATTGTTTTATAATTACGTACTAAACTAACACACTGTAAAAGTAATAAATGTTATTTGTAATGGATTTTTTTTTCTTTGTTTCATTCTTTATCTAGGCAAGACTAGGTATATGTCACCTTAAGTTCTAAGTAAAAGCTGTACGTTGTGTATTTCATGACTTTAAAATTTTACTTTTATGTCTGAAAAAATTCCGAAATAGTTTTTTTATGAAATCTTAACGTTCTCTCTTCAATAATATAATGAATACTAATCTAATAGATATTACTAACATTAAAGGACTCTTAGACTTTATTTAGAGCTATCAAATACTCTAGTATAAAAATACGTATTTTAAGAAACCGATATAGATATTTTCTTTGTTTTATTTTTGACACGTCTGTATGTAAAGATCTTTATGTCTAGTATAGAAATATAATTAAAAATTACAGATATAAATCGCTTAAAACTAAGCCTAAGGTAACCTGTAGGTTAAGAATAACGTCTGTAATATCGCAAGTACTTCTTCAAGATATTTGTCAAAGTAGAGTGTCAATAAAAATGCCACACCGGACTGTGTGCCACTACACTACGGTTTGGTAGTGATGTCCCATTGATAAACAATAATATATCGATATAAAAATAAAGGAAAAATAAACGTTATTTCACGGCTGTATTTAAAGAGGATTTTATTGTTTAACCTCTTTTTGTTTTTCGTTATAAATCTAATTAATATAGTTGTGTATGTTTGTGTTTCGTATTTTTTACTCATAGTTATCAGAAGATATCCATCTACTTCGGAATAATGGTATGTTGATTTCCGCTATTTTATTAACAGACGAAGAACATTTTTTTAATAACACTATTAATATTAGTGTGTGAGGATGTTTGTTATTCTTTCACTCAAATACTCCTAAACGCATCTTGATGACAATTTTCAGGAAAATTAAGGAAGAAAAATAACACATAAGTATAATCATATATAAAGGTATTGTTGAAATTTGCTAAAATAGAACGATAAATTTAAAGTAGGTTGAAAGGAGTCTCATACGAGAGCTATTTTGGCGTGGGTGTTGTTATTTATGAAAGTAAAAATGTAGACGAAGTCGAGGTCGGCAGCTAGTTAAATTATAAATACTTAAATGCAACAGATAAAAACCGACAAAACTGACATCTTTTATCGATGAGATTGATTTCAACTGATTAGATATTAACCAACAGATACTGTTCAATAATTGACATGCACAAGTCTACATTATATTGCAGTTCAAGATCTAGATTTGTTATCCATATTTATTTTCATAAAATAATTTAATTACATAATAAAATTCTATTTTTATTTTCCAAATATTGCATACGCAACCATTTGTAAAATATTAAGATAAAGTTATTTGTATCATTGATTTAAATAGTGATTATTTTAAACAAGATACATTAAATTTTAGGTCATAGTATTCGAAATTTTTACTCATATAATAAATACGAAATTGAGTTTGTTTGTTACGCTTCTACGTCTTAACTATACTCTATATTATGGGTTCTTAAACTTTAAAGATAACGGAACACAGACCAAACACCTTTTATTTTATGGAACCATATATCAAATACTTACAAATCAACATTGAAATTTATATAAAACCATTTTTTTAGAGATGTGTAATATAATTGAAACATATTATACGTGCATTTTCTCTGGCTACGTGCGATGCTGGGCCATAGATAGTAAATAGTCCTTCTCATCACATATTTTGCGCTATTTCAAAATAATATTTGTAACCGTGGTATTATTTGGTAGCTAATAATAAATAATTTTGGCAGAACTTTAATGACTATTCTACGGAACCGCTTAGTTCCACGGAACTCAGTTTGGAATCCCTGCTTTATAGATCATGATAAAATATTGCATACACATTGTCAAAAGTACAGAAAATAACTTAAAGTACTTTTCATCCTGAAAATAAATACTTTTCTTAAGGTCAAATCTATATTAACTCAAGCGGAGCCGCGGCCACATTGTTAGTACCTCATAGAGCATACGCGAGTTATCACCAATTTATGCTTTAAACTAGCTTCATATCTTTTAATTAATAAGAATAATTTTGAATTTAAAAATACGAATTAACAATAAATGTTATCGATGAACACCTTTCGACAAAATCGGACATCACTAGAATAATACCCGTTACGGCGGACACTTAACCCCTAATCCTCGGAACGGTAGCAGTTTTATCTGTGGCGCGGGCATTTATAGCAAAAATCTTAATTCCGCTGCGGCAGTGTCGTTAACTGCCGGCCAGTAATTATTGCCAGGAACTGTATTTATTACGTTCGAGTGTCTAGCTCATTGTTTTTCTCACTTATATGCCACATTTGGTAATATCATCGTATTATAAGGACCTATATATATTTTCATAAGTTTTTTCACTCGTAAAAAAAGTTTTTTCACTCGTATAAAAAGTTTAAAAAAAAATATTCACACATATTTTGTTCTATGATAGAATTATCTAGATCGTGTCTATGTTTCTAAATCTAGTCATATTTGTATATACCATTATTGTTTTTAACTTTATTATGTTAATCCGATATTACTACTTTCATAGAATTATATTAGTACTAAAACATAAAACTATGATTGAAATTTTACTAGGTTTGAGAATATTGAATATATTTTTATATGCCTTCGTGGCGTAGTGCTAATAAGGCTTCTCTTATTAGTATATTACGCTGAGAAGTCCACGGATCGATTCCCATACAATAACTTGTGTGATGAGCATAACTCTCATTTTTGGGGGCTATGTATGTAACGTAACCATATCTAAAAACTATGGTCCCTTTGGACATAAAGAGTACAAAACTGAGTCCTTCCAGAAACCACAAATTACAACAGTTCCTTTGCTTTAATAAACAACACAAAACCTCTGGAAGATGTTAGTGCATTAAGAGGAGTGTAAAATAAAATATTATTTGTTGTTCCTTAAGTAATAAAAGAAAGGTCATATGCCTGAGTCCGGTGTGGCTCGGTGCCAGTCCTGTACCAGGCGCCGCATACACTCTGCGGCAACAAGCAAAAACTGTAATAAAATTATATTTAAAATGTAAACTTTTTACATTTGAATTAATTTTGTTGATGTTTTAATTTCAGTAGAAATACACTAGATAAAGGTTATAGAAATTTTTATCGACTAATTTAATCTATTGCAATCACTATTATAAAAGTATAACTACTGTGTTTAATAAAATAAAACAGTATAATTTCCGCGAATATAAAAGTATAATACCACTACAGGGATAGATATCTTAGTGCATGCGTTTCGCTTACTTCCTATTAGAATTTGAACATGTGTACAAAACTCTATACTGTGATATCTGCAATTCGCACTATCGCCAAACCCTTCTTACGCATATACTCGTATTTATACAAGCTGAAGAGTTTGTTTGCTAGAACACGCTAATCTCAGGAACTACTCCGATTTAAAAAAATCTGTCAGTGTTAGATAGCTAATGTATTGAGAAAGGCTATAAGGTTATATATCATACGCTAAGACCAATAGGAGCAGAACAGCAATGAAGAATGTTTCCATATCGTTTTTTTTTTCCTTTTGAGAGCCTCCACTGCGTGTTAGTGCGTGCCCAAAGTAACTATACCACGCGGACGAAGTCGCGGGCAGGAGCTAGTGTATATATAGTAATTTTTATCTTATACTGCATACTACTTAGAATGCATATTTTAATCTTACATCATTTGATATTCGGCAATAAGAGCAAAACCAACACAGTTATTAATTACGTGAAAGAAAAATTACGTTACTGTAAATAACTTTTTGAATTTATGCAAGTAATAATTGAATTAACATTGTAAAAAATATTTACAACGGAACATTCTAATAGGATTCTGGTATATAAGGAACAGCTATAATATTTAATATAAATACTACGACATAGATTACCAATAATACACAGTTTTTTTTAATAAAAAAAAGTATCAAACTTTGCTGATACACTTTTCTTCGATATATAATTAAGTTTTTACAAAAAGACATGGCAATTCGGTAATGTATGGCATATACATATATAAATATCGCCACAATAATACTTATCAAGAGGTATAGAAAATTAATCCTCAAATATATCTACATATTAAAGAAATATTATAAGCAATACATAAACTATACAGACGGGCGTTGAACTTTTAGATGTGAATCGATTCTTGGGCCTCACTTATTCAATTTTAATAACTTTCAAACAAATATAAATTATATAGCCGCATTACGCTAGGAAAGCCTCTCAGCCTATTACTCGACGGACATTATTTTGACATACAACCACTGTGGCCGAGATTTGCGGTCAATACAGCCGACGAACTCAGTTTTATTAGTATACTTTTAAATATTACCTTATGTTTTATTATTGAGGTTTCTAGATTTTATTTAATACTTTAATGTAAAATCTTTATATATACATTTCTCGTGTGTATGTTATATTTTCGTGTGTATGTCACTGAACTCCTGTGACTGACTTCCTCCTGAACACTGAAACTTTGTGTGCGTGTTTCAGTGATTCCGAGAATTTTAGATTCACAATTGGACACGTTAGGTGGCGCTGCGGTTGAGTTTTATTATTTTTGATTATCAAAGCAGGACGACGGTGTCCGCCGGGCTACTAGTTATTCAATTTTTTTTCGTGAATATTACTACTTTTTTTTCATCTCTTTTAATATTTACGATATACGAGCGTTAGCCTGCAGTTTTACTCACGTTCGTTTAGAGTTTACCTGTTCCACGTAAAGAATATTTTTGAAGTGTTAACTTCTTTAGGCGCGTAGAGTATGTTTTTGAGTGAACAAAAATCATGGAACCCGCGTCATCGTCAACGAACGCTTTTAATGAGCTATGCTGTGTATATGTATATACATAGATATATCTACGTGCATTTTTTTGTACGTGTGTTTTTTGGTCCGTTAGGGAAAAATGATGAGAGTAAATTTTTAAGATACGCGCGCACACTGTCACAAAAAACCGACACTCTGAAGCTAGCTATAGTCAACATTTTGTTTCTTTGTTTTTGTTGTTTGTATTTCTTTGTATTAAAACTTTCAATGTATTAAATACCTTTTTTTTATTGTTAGTGTTATTTTTTCTACAAACGTAGAATAAGGTAAAAGATAAAATTTATGAAAAGATTTTTATCTTGTTACGCCAAAGAAGTATAACATCTAACGCGTGTACATAAGTACACACATACTTTTTTTTAAAAGTGTAGTAGAAGTAATAAACTGTATAAAAAGTATATAATTATTATTCGGAATGCTATTCCATTGTTTTGAGTTTTCACTTCTGTTGGCAGTCGTTATGACTGCCTCACTTTTTTTTCTGAATTAATGATACCCTATGTGTCAATTTATACATCCCTAACAATGTGTATGTAAATTTTCGTCATTATCGGTTGTTAGGCGTGAAATTGTAACAAAAAACTCACTTTCGCATTTATACCATTACTAGCTTAACCCGTAGCTTCGCTCGCGGTAACGTAGATTTAATCTATCCCTCTGGTACAGTACATTTCTGTAGATGAAAAGTACCTTATATTCTTGTCAGTACCTAGAATAACGTGTATGCAAAAATTTCATGTTAAACAATTAAGGCATGAAAGTGTAACATAAAAAAAACCCCCTTTCGTTTTTTTTTTTTTCGAACTGACTACGCTATTGTCCAAGCAAGGTCTTAACAGTTTCACCGGACTACTAAGGCGAGCGCTTAAGGCACTCAGCCGATTTTATTTTGACAACTAGCTCAAGGGTGCGCGGCACACCTCGGCTTTGGCTGTTGCCTGATACATGCAATTCGCGACCTATGTAAGCTAACCTAAGCTAAGCTAACTATTCATACATATATGAGTTGTTGAAACATATATGTGTACCAAGCATACATACCTCAACAACCCTTATATATATTTCGTATCGGATAATATTCTAAACTATTTCAGTTTGATAAGGGGAAAAAATAAAACCCTTCCACCTGCATGTGTAAGCGTGTATGCGTGCACGTGTGTGGAGGTGATATGTGTAATGTTGTCGCAGTGATGTAAGATTTTGTGTCACTTAATCGCGCGAGTATCTCACTTTCGTATTTAGTAAGAACATCCCAATATATTAAGCGGGGTGATAAGAGTACCTGTACTTAAACGTGTCATAAAGGCACTGTTTTGGTTTGTCTTGTTTTAGCAACTGTATATCACCCATTGAGAGGCTTAGAGGCCAGCGTAGCATCGACAACTGCAAATGTATTGTAGAGCTCTTGTTACTTAAAATTAGATTGCACTTATCACCAGGGTCAGTGCTAACAGTTTAACGAGTTATAATTTAAAAAATCAAAGTCTCATGTCCTACCAAAGTCAATGTGATTATAGGATTAATGTTACGCCGTAAATATATATGCACA
Source organism: Antheraea pernyi (assembly GCA_015888305.1). Taxonomy (NCBI): domain Eukaryota; kingdom Metazoa; phylum Arthropoda; class Insecta; order Lepidoptera; family Saturniidae; genus Antheraea; species Antheraea pernyi. The sequence continues at coordinate 126,197 of MU158793.1, read as the reverse complement.
AATACGCCATAAAGATATCAAAGACCCGATCAGATATATCTAAATTATACCAATTTATTGTCCATATACCACGGAGTCTGTAAGGGCATAAACATAGAAGATCTTTGCGTCCACTTACGCCCTCATTTATATGTTAATAGAAGGAGCATAGATTCGTTCAGATCAACACAAAGATATCGTTCGGGGGCAGATATCATTTTCACTGCCTTATTACTTTCCAATTTGTCTCCAATATTCGGTATTGCTTCGTTTATTGCACGAACTTTCTATATGTATTGATTTAATGTCTAAAATTAGCCTGCAAATACATTTTATACATATCAAATTCAATGGATAATAATATGTGAACTGCTCCAGAAGTGTACATGTTTCTATAGGGCATATATATTTTTATTGTTTGTTTATAAATGTATATTGACTTTTATTATCTTTTTGTTTTTAATTTGAAAAACTTTAATTTAATCGTAAATCTCAATTAGTAACAGATGACCGAAATTTGGTTTACTCGAAAATGTCCTAATTTCGTTTTATTCCTTACTACTTGCCCCTTCAACTCTTTTATCGATTTTAAGTTACGTTTGCTAAGTTTTATTATGACTTCTTAAACTTCATGGAAAATCGTAATGATTTCCACTAATCGTAGATAATATTATGAGACATCTCTACTTGCTAGTAAGGTTTGTCTTCGCAAATGAGCCCGAATAATAATAAACGAATAATAAACAGACACATTAATTAACAGGGGATATAATAAAATATGACCATAATTTCGCTTAGGTGTTATGTGATAAATATGTAAATAATGGCTTGATGGCAGATTCTACAACCTAAAAGTAGTAGATAGCTCGATAAGAGTTACCTTATGTACTCAGGCTTAGTGGAACAATCAAACCCACAAATGAATCTATCAGCCACCACTCTTCAAGTCTATGAATCGGACTCATTCAAGGTAGTGATAGAAAAATCTCAGATTATTAATTTTAATCACGTTAAAATAAAATTGAAAAATCTATTAGTTTATTTAGACATGGACATCTATCTACTTAATTTGCACCAAACTATCTGGTCAAAATCCTTATAAATGGGGAAAATTCGATAACTAGGAAATACCTTTACGCCTTAAGTCGATTCCAGAGTCGAAAAATCTTGACTTACTCCTCGAAGACAGATCCATTGCAGGAGCAATCACCAAAACCAGAGCGTTGAATAATTCAAAGTTCTTAAAACACGAACATAAATCTTAAACTAAAACACACGGGAGACCATTGGCCACTTTCGCAAGACCATGCAAAGCATGTGACCATCTTCGCGGACGAAGACAGACTAACTGGCTACCTCTATAAAATCTCAGAGACCCTGAATCTAATGAAAAAAGAACCCCCGAATGTACCAGGTAAAAAAATCCCGTATCAAAACCGCCGTTTCCTAGTGACCCCGATCTCCCATCCCTTTGTTGGATGCCTTTTATTTATAATAGTACACTTTTTTTTTCATACACGGCACCCCTAATAATGTGTGAGCAAAAATATGCGTAATCGTCTACGATGCCGGAACGGGGACTGCTGGAGTATAAAATCATAGAAAAAAAATGCACTGCTCCCCATTTGAATGGCAAAAATTGCATGTCACTGCAAAAATGGTATTAGTGGATGAATATCATTCAGTTTCGGAACGCATAATATAATGGATGGATGACTTATTGTTTAGCGTTAGATTCGGCGTGAATTATTGGTTTGACTTGATTTTAAGCATGTTTATTGAAGCGTTTCTGCTTTACTATATTTATTATATCTCATTGGTGCAATGTATATTTTTATCTTTAATACTAGCTGATTTCCTCCTGCTTCATGGGGTACTAGAAAAATGGCGAACGCTTAGTCAAATAATAAACCTAGAACCATCTGCGAAAAATTTCGCGTGGAAAACTCATAGAGGTTCAATAATTTTGAAGTGACTGAGTTTCCAGGAACTGTAATTTCAGTATATTTTGCTACTATAACATATACTATATACTTGTGTAGTTCGGTGAAGCTGTTAAGACCTTGCTAGGTCAATAGCATAGGCAGTTCGAAAAAAAAAAAAGAAAAAAGTGAAGCTGGAAAGGCCCTTAAAGGCAACGGCGTAAGTCCGCAGAAAAAAAAACTTGAAATGATATGCTTATTTTCGTTTCTTGTTTAACACGCCTAAAGATGTTTTTTTCTCGAGCTGTCTACGCTATTGGCCTAGCAAGGCTCTAACAGCTTCACCGGATCACCGCCTAAACAAGTTTTCACTTCAATAGTATTTAGCAACAAGTAATTACCGAATGACGCAAAGCCGTGGATTTGAATAGTATAATATGGAAACAGTAGCGACTGTTATATTTGATACTTCAATGGTCGAACTAGACACAGCCAAAATGAACGATTTGGATTTCAGTACTACCCAAATTTCCTTCAATAAACATCGATCCCAATAATGAAATAAAAACCTCATCAAAAATCTCGTATTCATTATGATCGCTTTAAGGAATTGCCTCACCAGTTCGGGGAACTCATAACATAATTATGACAATCAAATTTGTCGTCCACAGTACGTGAGTGACCCTAACGAAAATGTTTGCTATTTCTTGGTAAACAAACAGGAAAGATTGACATCGAGTGTACATCTGGTAGGTTGACGCAAATAATGGGGGATAAACAATATAATTCAATTTTTCTGCGTAAAGCCACGGCAAATTTTGCTTCATATGTGACGGAATATGAAGAAAACTATAAATGTTTATTATATTAAATGATATTTTAGCCCAAATATCTCTTTAAGTTTATAGGCATATTAAAAAAGCGAGGGTACGAATAGTTTCAAATGAATGTAGTTTATGTAGACATTGGAAGATTTGCATAAGGACATAATCCTGTTAAAATAATTGTTAATCAATGAAATCTATTAATTATAAAACACATTAATGCAACTAACAATGAGAACATAAAAAATCGTAAAAGGTGTCGAAGTGTCTAAGGTAACTTTCTTAAAATACTATTGCAAATAGAGAACAAAACTGGAGAACGACAGTAATGATTACACACTATTAACGGTACTCAACAAAAATACAGATCCTTTGACCCAAAAGATGAAAAAATTGATCGGTACCGATTTTTGTTACGGTCAAAAAAAAGATCGTGGCTATAGAACAATACGGGATAGTGTTACCGTTGTCCGAGGTCGGTGCATGCGGATCTTACCTGTGGACCGTGTGAAAACGGAACAGGTGGCTATCTTCCGACCCGGTAATTATACGCGGACAATGGCGGCGCGTGAGCTCAGCTCTTGTTTCCACCGAACATCGCTATTTCTCTTGTGTTACCGTTTTGTACGCGGTCACCAGAAGTTTATAAGCAAATTTTACTACATTTTAAATCTATACTTAGTATTATAAAGTTGAAGAGTTCGAACGAACTGAATCGAATAAGTTTAGTTCGTTTCATTCCGATATACACGTATTCATTTGTGAATCATGCAATTTCGACTGTATGGTTCACAAATGTATATATGTATGAATAGCTTAGAATAGTTAGCTAGGTCAGACGCGACTTTTTCCAGGTAACATCCCAAGCCGAGGTGCGCATGCGCCCTTGTGTATGTTACCTAAAAACCAAATCGGCTGAGTGCCTTAAGCGCTCGCCTTAGTAGTCCGGTGAAGCTGTAAAGACCCTGCAGGGTTAATAGCGTAGTCAGTTCGAGAAAAAAAAATAAAAAAATTGAAGAGTTCGTTTGCTTGAACGCGCTAATCTCAGAAACTATAGGTCCTATTTGAAAATTTTTTTCAGTGTTAGATAGCTCATTTATCGAGGAAGGCTATAGAATGCTAAGACCAATGGGACCAGAGCACCAATGAAGAATGTTTCAAAGGTTTTCTTTTTGAGAGCTTCCACTCGCGAACGAACGAAGTCGTGGGCAGAAACTAGCCTAGAGATAAAAGTGACATGATGTCAGTGGCACTTAACGAAACCAGACCTTTCCATGAAGAAATACATATTGATACAAACACTGCATGTTGTTAAGGTATTTTTGCATGAAAACCAGTCCACCGTTATACATATCGTATTACAAACCATCATTTAACGGCAAGTAATTTCTAAAATAATATAAAATGGATAATAGTAAAGGAAGTTTCTATTTAGACAATGTATTAGCGACCTACATATAATTATCTAGAATCATTATAAACTAGTCTACACGAGTAAACAGCTCGTTTGGCCTTACGAGTAAGGTAATTTTATCACTAACCATAGTATATACCTAATTCAGTTGCAATAAACAAATAATATAGACAAAACCTTAGGTATAATTAAATTTGAAACTGAATATAAAGCAGTTTTCACTGAATTTCATTCCAAACTCTTCGATTGTTTTATTTTAGTACCAGGTCATTAAATTAAAAACCTTTTTTGTGGTCTTCAGTTTTGCCACTATAACGCTGAAGATTGTTAAAAATAATATTAATCAGTAGTTGGATTATCAAATACATTTATTTTTGGACATTTTTTTACACAATAGTTATAATTCGTGTTAAGATATACTTACAAGTATTATGATTATGGTATTAAGAATTCACAACACAAAGTACATTTGTTCAGTTATATTAAGATTACGGTATCTTACATAAACTACCCTAATGACGTCAATTGTTTTCGTAAGGTCATAGACCTAATAATGCTCTAGGTTGTGCCGCTCAGCTCATTGGATGGTCCTATGGATTTTGTCTATATATCAGTACTAGAAGTTAATCATAAGATAAAGCATGGCCGTATTCGCCAAGTCAGCTCGTAACATAGTATCAATCGAACGCCAAAAGTATATAGTTATATATAATATTCGACTGGTACACGGGAAAATAACGTCACTCCTCGAATAACATTAATCTATTATATACTGTTGAATTAGCAACATGAAAATTAGAAATTGCTATAACCGCTATCTGCCGATTTAAGGAAAAATATAAATCGATGGATCTATTATAATTCCACCAAATGAAGAAAACGGAAGGAGCATGTCCAAATCAATTAATCATAATTGAAAAAAAAAGCCGCCCCAAACGTACTCTGATTCTGGTCAAGACACACATTTTGGACCTTATTGTGGTATTCATGGCAGATTATAAAGGGTTACGTACCACCTTTGATAAGAAAAAAATCTGACAGCGTGGGACGTTTAAGGAAGGACATTCGGCATTTTTGAAAAGCGGCGACTAAAAAAACAAAGAATGTATGCAGAAACGTTATAATAGTAATTTGATCGCAACGAATAAAATTGTGTTTCTCATAGAGAATACGCATTCGAATATTTGTTATCTATCTCATTTTAATTTTATACATATTTATCGGTTAATTGTAGTATACTGTATTTTTATGTCAAGTATTAGATGAGCCGTGATTAGCAGTGAATATTATAAACTGACAAACTGTAGTAAACGACTAAGCCTAGTAAATGCTTTATCTTCAACAATAGCTGTCGGAATATAAAGATAGGCTCTTAGCGAAAAAAAAATCAGTTTTCATAATAGTCGTTAATCAAATTGACGTAATAATTTTCTTTCAGAAAAAATACTTGTACGACCATGTTTATATCTAGTTCTTCAATTCTCGTAAAGCTATCGAATAAGACCAATATTGTTTAGAAATTATTTATAATTATTCGAAAGGGAAATATGGTTCAATGAATAAATACAATATAACGATATTACTTTACACAAAATATTCCGTTTTGTTGTAAATATATCAAATTATCAATAAATATATTGTAAGTTATGTAAATTTGTATTAAATTAAGTTTATTTGATGTTTAATGATGCCATATGAGTAAAGGAAATAATTATATACAGTGTGAAAAATGTGCTACTGTTTTATTAGTGAGCTACGAATCTAATAGAATGCCTATTTTTTACTGGAACAATTTATATTTTATTCTTGTCCAGCCTGCGCTTCTTACAATCTTCCTGACTCTATCTAATTACATATAGTCGAAATAAGATGTTAAAGTATAGTAATTTTTCTAATAAAATATATAATTCTAAATGGATATTTAATCCTGTAAAAGCCCGAATATAAAAAACAAACAATGATCATATAAACCCCAATTCAAACATTTTAGTTTTATAGATGCAACGAATATTTGGCAGATCATCTAATTTTCGTGTTATAAGCAAGTGTACTTATAAATCCTAACTAATTTAAGAACTTCTAATTGCTTTTAATAAGTGCATAACCACCTTTAGAAGACAATGGTCGTTGTTGCTCGCACGCTGAAGAAAGCTGATATGCGGTCGCTCGCCAAATTTATTATAGAGTTCGCTTTTGCGTTTACTGTTGGTCACTATGTCTATGCATCTGGTGTGAAAGTTTTTAATTCAAAGGTACGTTTTAAATATCGTTAAGAATTATAGCTTTGTTTACTGATTTAGTCTCATAATTTACGCTTGTTCCTCATCGTATGTCAGAAAACTATGATTTCCGTGATTTCGCATATTTTAACACAGAAAAATCCAGTGCCACGATGTTTGTCCACGATGAACTCCGTAACTGCTCAACCGATCTTTATTAAAGTTAGCGTTTATGTATAATTTGGTCCAACTTGAGAGATGGGATTACTTATATTTACATGAATAGCCTCAATTTTTTTAAATTACAAATTAAATGGTTGTCATTGTTGAGTATTGTTATTAGTTTAATAAATAAGTTTCATCAGCCTCAAAGAGATGCTTGAAATTAGTTTGTTGATAGAAAACTACTAGGTCGGACTGTTATAGATATCTCATAGATGGCGCCACGTTTTAATTTTGATAATAATTTATCATAACCTTATTTCAATATGTAATAACTGAGCCACAGCAACGCGTGGCCAGGTCAGCTAGTTATTTTCTTAATATCAATGACATCTTTTTCTGTGCATGTTTCATTTAAGTTGGTGGAACTTGTGTAAGGTCCAAGTAAGAAAGTACTTAGGTCCGTTTCCTCGGCGTGGAGCTCTTGAGTACGCTGCGCATGCGATACAGTGGCACAAAATAATACAACACTGAAACAACGTTACACATATCAACTCTACACACGTGCACACACACATGATAGTGGAAGGGTTTTTATTTTTGTTTTTCTCTTATTGAACTGAAATAGTTTAGAAAAATTATCCAACACAAAATACATATAAGAGTTGTTGAGGTATGTATGCTTGGTACACATATATGTTTCAATAAACCATATAAGTATGAATATGTAGCTATGCTTAGGTTAGCTGAGATAAGTCGCGAATTGCATGAATCAGGCAACAGCCCAAGCGGAGGCGTGCCGCGCACCCTTGAGCTAGTTGTCCTTTGCAGTCCAGTGAAGCTGTTAAGACCTTGTTGAGTCGATAACGTAGTCAGTTTGAAAAAAAAGTACTACGCGAGGTTGTGCGGATTCAAGCACAAGCGACCCCATGCCGCCCCATTAAAACGGTGGACGGTACACCGTGAGGTTTTAGTCAGTAGGAATCACACGTATGTTTGCTGTTTCCTCAAACAGTAAAGTATCCATAATAGGTTTCCTCGCCTTAAGAAAGAGAAGCAACTATTACAGCATTTCCTTGGTGATACCCATTCTTACTGTTACTGTTTCTTCTTGCTGTATCCCTATCTGCAGAGTATCATGGGTAGAATAGGCAGGTATAAGAAGTATTCCATCTAAGAACTGAAGAATAACAGCAAATAACCTAACGGTGCACGGTCTGCCGTCATTTTCGGAATTTACGATTCAGGCAATAGTTTGAAATAATGATTATAAAAATAATAATAATTTAAGTGGTACAGAAAGTTCAGAAGGTAGTGTCAGAGAATTCATTGCTCTATCTTTGACATGAAACTAAGTCTAATCAAATTATAAATTATTAAGCAATAGAGTCTCTACTTGACGGCAACAATTACGTAGAAAATTAAAATGTCCAAAGACCATGCCATTGTTGTTGTATAATATTCCCGCTAAAGGCTCGGATTCACTCTAAGCTTCAAATATAGGTCCTTTCGACTCCGTTTAGATGATTATTTTATAGTAGACATTGTAAAATAAATTTATGACACAAGCCACCTTAAGGCTATACCTAAAAAAATAACTTCAGCCACGTTATTTTAAGTCAGAAATCTTTTAGGATTGAAGCTTACAAATAATAAGATATTGATCCTATTTTCAGCCCTTGAAGTAAAGCCTATCTCTTTTACCTACAAATACATAGATTAAAGTTAAATATATATCCTACTAATAACTTAGTAAGAAATCAATAAGACAATTATAAATTGATGACTATTTAATATCTCATTGTATTTTTTTGTATTGTACTTGATTTTGATATTGTACTGTATTGATTTTAAATTACACACCTATGATTAAAACTGAGAATTTTTTTTAATGATTTTGTGCATCACTTCAGTAAATTTGAACTATTCATTTGGTAACTTGCAATGTTGTATAACTTTAGAACAACAGACGCATATCCAGATTTTAGTCTAGTTGAAGTTGTAGTTATTTGATTCGGTTGGACGGATACCTTGCTTTTAGCGGTTTCAGAGTGTATTTATCGGTTTCTATTATGTTTCTTTCCGTACTTTGGTTAGCTGTGACAATTCATTACATACTACGTTATTCTGTTTTCACTATAGCATATTTAGATTTCACTTTATGTATATATCACACATATCACAGAATACTCTAGATATTTCTGATCCAATTTTAACGTCTTACAAACCCAACTAAACAGTTATATCGGAATACCAACAGTATTTAGTCAGAGGTTATCGATAAATCTAAGGCAACTCCTACGCGCAACCCAGACCGGAACAATACTAAACATGACCCATAACACAACATAAATCACAAGACATCAAGCCAATCATCTTTCTCTATGTTGCTCGTATGTCTTGTAATTTTTAACACCCACTTCATCTATTTAAACAATGACTTGCTAAACTGACATAAATTGTAGACAAATCACTGAGACAATTACTCATATGAAGTATTACTAACCTCCGAATTTTAGCGGAGGTGACTTTTTGGATAGGAGAGTGTAAATGTTTTTAGTAACAATTGTAGAGAAACACAGTATTATTTTATTCAAAAATGTAATCAATAATTACTTACTTTATACATTCTTAGCGAAATATAAAAAATCTTACATGTAATTATAACACAATACAATCGCTGCGTTCTAATAAAGGAGAGCGTCTGTTCGACTTGACACGTAAAACGGCCGCCGATGAAAAAAATTAAATTCGGAGATTTCAAAATCACCGCGAATCAAAAGATATTGGACAATGGTCACGGAAGAATCATTCATGCAGACAGACAGCTCTGGGATGAAGAATGGTAGATATTAAAGAGCAGGTAGGTAAATTCTGACACGTAGTAATCATCTCTTTTGAAATTACTATAATGTGGTGTAAACTTATTTATAAGCAAAAACAGTAACTTTATCATTGCAAAAGACTTATAAATATTAACACTAATATATATTTCTGTCAATATCGTAATAGATTCTTATATTCTATCCTTTTAGATAAACTTAGTAATCGCATGAACTAACCTAATAAAACCAAAATAATTAGCTACGTTCTTCTTGTTATAACATGAAACAATTGCGCTATGTAAGTACTATAAATTTAATAAAATTGTGGTGTTAATAAAAAAAAAAAATGCAGTAAAAAAAATTATGCTTGTTACAAATTTCCTTATAAAATTTATAAAAATTGAAACAAGTACGTATTTTTTTTTGTTTCCTTTACTTAAAGTGGGATACAAAAAGTAGAAAGTGACACTTGTAAGCCGTTTTCTATTAAAATTGATGAAAGGGTGTCACATAATGATGCACAATAGTTATTATGCTTCGGGATACCAACCCTACTCCGTATTGTTGCAATATTATCGGCTATCCGTCTCATGTGGGTGCGGACTACGGAGCTTGTTTTGGCCATAAAAAAAATATTTGATCAATTGTTTGTCAAAGGTAGCCTGGCATTATTTTTTTTGTAAAGGTGTTTATCGAAGTTTGACCATGGGAAAATATCAGAGATTCAGGTGCCTTTATCGAAGTTTGTCCATTGTCAACCTGCTGTGCACGTTTATGTTGATTTTTGATAAAATCTTTTCTTTGCATCTCGATTTCATTGTGATTATGTTCCATTTAAAACGACGTTTGCTATGTTCTTGGGTTTAGAATAGATGTTCAAAACATTTGGGTCTTTGTTCCCGTTTGATACTTTAATCAAATGAAGGCGAACACCTACCAAACTTTAAATCGTCTAACGTTGAAAGGCCGACAATTACAAATTGGTATCAGAGCTTGACAAAGATGGACTCTTGAGAAACTGTCCACCCACTCCCTGGCTATTGATCGTGGTCTGTTAACAATAAATTAATTCTTGTTATGAACATTCCTTATCCCTTTTGTATTTAAGCTCAGTATTTATTTTACTTTGCCTTGTAATAACGTCTAATGGGCGGTCATTGGTCAAAGGAGATTTAGTTCAAAACATTGAATTGAAAAGGTGAATAGATGTTTTAAGGCAGACCTTTTAGTTTATTTTGAGGACGAACTTGAATAAATTTATCAGACTTTATTCCAAGAAGCTTTCAAAATTTACTATTTAAACGATTTCTCAAATAAAATTTTATATTTATCTATTGATATTACATTTATATTTACATACTACATTTATATATATATATAAAATTTAAATAATATTTATACACAAGACTATAGTATTAGGTTTGATCACCACTAGAGTGGACACAATAGGATTAAATTTTAACGTGTCTACATTTGTTTACAAATGTTAAGTTATCGCATTGCTTCATCTAAGAGTTACAGATTGTGGATTAAACTTTGATGAAAAGGAATGTTTAGCTTCTGTTATTATTGTTTGTAACACTATTTGTATTGTAAGTTCTGTTAATCTTGATTTAGAAAGGATTATGGGTAACTTCGTTTCTTTCGATCCGGAATAGAATAAGATTTCTAAATATTCTATATTCACACCTTTTCATGATTACCTGATATAAATCATAGTTAAAAGTTTTGATTGATTTATCTATGTTTTGGTGATAATCAAGCCATAAAGTTTATTTGTTAAGCTATCAACTATTGTTTATAAGGAACCTCAGACATCGGCTGTATGTCTTAATGAGACCGGACTAATAAATCCAATTTAAATGGACCTCCGCTGGCACAACATATGTAAATGCATACATCTTTATCTTTGGAATCACAAATACAAAATGCCGATCGGTGCGGTCTTCTAAAAAAAACAAGTCAGTCCAGTTGAGAATTCAAAACGGGTGGCCGCCGTCCGCGGAATCATTATTCTAAATAAGTAAATTAACTTTATTCTCATAATTTAAATATTCTTGGTGAGTTAAATATTTCTTCTTTATACTAATAGAGTGAATTTTAATTGATGTATGTATTCACACGTTGACTTAATCAATTGGAATGTTACCTTTCTTTGATGCGACTTCTCTAGTCCTGACAAAATCACATATACAATTAATAACAATGATTTTTTAATGGGATAATTATTAGCGAATACATATTTGTCTTCACAATAAAATCTAAATATAGATATATCTCTTCTAATCATACCATTGTTAATATCTATTACTACTTTTCGACATGGTTAATTGACTGTAACGTAAGTTATTACCAATGTATTGTAACAGAGAGATGTAGTAGACAGAAGTAAAATAAAAAAAATGAAATAAAGAAAGTAATGATTAATTACTTTTTTTTGGATAATCCGACTAGTGTTCTCTTCGGTCAACTCGAAGTAATCGTTCAGTCGAAATGCTTATATTATCTTACAATGAAGAATTATAAGACTGCATTAGGAGTATTTCAATAATACAAACTCTTATTAGTTACGTAGAATAATCATAATTCCTTTAACTCTCAAACATATTAGAGATAAATCCATTACCTTATATTGCTAACGTTTATTGCAAGGAAAATAACGAATAGAAGTACAAGATTGAGTCAACGCTATATCAACAATTCTTCAAAAGAACCAAGACTGAAGGTTCCGCTTATAAATGCGGTACTTCGATACTCGCTTAATGAAGACATATTGAATCGCTAAGCGGCGAAGGACATGATAGAGGCAATGTTCAAATTGACGTGCGGTCCTTTTATGCCGCGTCCTCTCGATTTTGATCCAAAGTCAATTGTGAATAAATGATCCTGTTACTACAAAATAATGAATGGACTTTTATTCAAATTCATTATTGTTTGATATTACTTAAAATGATATCAATATCAGATTAAAATGTTACATGTGTTAGCTTGTGCAGGAATTGACACCATAACCTACCTCACTAAAGCCACTGTTTGCCCAAAAGGTAAGGGGGTTAAGGGGTGTCGAATAACATCTAAGACTTGAGACATCCAAGCCAACCTCACTTGCATGTGGTGCTGAATAACGAACGAGGCAATGGCGAAACCGGGGTGTTAAGGTTTTACAGCCTGACTGGGTCGCAACCACCCGAATTTATACAGCGTATAAGCCCGTCATAGTGATTCGCTTCTGCGGGTCGCGCTTCGGGATCAGCCTGTGCATATCCAGCCATTCGCAGGCCTGCATGACAGCGGCGACCAGCGATGGGTACTGTGTCACTTGGTGGTCGCCATTGTTTTTGGACTGTACTGTGCTTACCATCAGGCACCGTGTAGTAATTTTATTTTTTTTATTTTTTATTAAGTAGCAAAAAGTTATATCTTTTGAGCACAGCATCATCTGATCGTAAATAACGATGTAGTCTAAGATGGTAAACACGCTAAACATGGAACTCAACTTGGGGATGCTGCATAGGCGGACTTAGAAAAGCCCTACGATCTAAACATGATCTTTCATGGTGTTTTCCTTCGCTGATAGCTCCGACTCGGTCGCAAAGATACATACGTCGTTTGACACGGTGTCTGAATAGGCTGTCGACTGAGCTATTATCGCTTCAATTTCTAGTTAAAACTGACCTCAAGAGTTGATTAAACGAAGTCATGAAGTCAACCATAATATATTGTTAATCCTGTTGATTAAGTTAGTGAGAGGCTAATAGCGAGTAGTCAATTCGAAAAAATGATTGACTTAAAAGGTTTCGTGTGTCAGCCCGTATTTGTAACTAATCGCACTCTCGAAAACAAAAGACGATCGCAAGTATTGCGCTTTATGGAAGAAATAGGAGTAATGGTTACTCCCGCAGTCGAATCTTGTTGCGTGTCTATTTTGTACGTTTATAACCTAGTGGTATGGTTTTTTGTATTGCCCATTTGGTTAGCTATCACCCTAAAGCTGAACACTTATTCCCAAGCAAATCTAGTTTTGTTCCAGCAGATGCGTTTAAAAACCAGTCAGATTAAATGAGATATGGTCGTACGCTAAAATCTAAGTATACAAAAAGGTAAACAACGAATTGCAAAATCATGAATGAATTAATCCAATACAAACCCAATAGACAAAGGACAGAAAAGTCCACGTCAATTAGGAGCGAACGTGGAGGGGAAATAAAACGGCACTCCGAATGATGTTTTATTTAGGACCGACTGGAAGTTAACTTGGATTTTTAAAAGTTTGCCAAGTTACGATACCGTGTCGTCCGCGTCGCCGCATTCTACCTCAATCGCACCTGATAAAGCAATTCCATAATTCCCTAATTCACACTTCCGTGGAGGGTTCTAAAAAGTCAGCTTTTCCGCCCTTAAGGTAATTGGGATCGCGTTAAAACTTGATGATTGTTTTAATTTTTAATTCCGATTCTGTTGCTGTTTTCAGCAACGGTACGGCTTGATTATTGGAGTCTTACTTATTAACTAGCGTTTGACTGCGACTTCTCTTCCGTGAAAAGTATTTTATTGTCCATCGGGAACTTCATTAATTGTGGACTCTATTTTTAAGTTATTAAGAGCTCTTAGCGATTTTAAATTAAACTTTATAATTATTTCGACCGAAAAACATGAAGATACATAGCTGAAATAATCGATAAATACTCCCATTTTTATGGATAATGCATATTTAATGGATTTATAATTGATACATATTAAACTACATTTTAAGTCCACTTTGAAACTTAGCATAATTATTTACATGTGGCATCGGAACTTAAGTCCAGATAGTGTCGAAGCAATATTTTTTTATTATGAAGGGGCTTTTATAGTCATTCTACATAAAAGCTAATGACCAAATAACGTTTGGTAAACACAAATTTACAGATCATGTGACGCAACGGTAGATCTTACTACTGAGACTAAAAGTTGCACATTCGATTCATGTCCAAGATGGTTGTGCAACTATATCTGTAAAAAATCTTATTCCCTGATATAGGAACTTTGTGACTGATTTTAAAATATTAACAATTTTATTTACTATATCCGGATCTTCCGTAAAATGGACAAATTAAAATTTGTCCGCAACAGCTATTAATACCAATATAAATAGGTACATTTGCTAACTATGAAACTTTTAATTTTTTTTTAATGTGTCATTTGGATCTGAATAGCCTAAAAAATAGGATAAATTATTTGTTAATTGAGTATAAAAATATTAGTTTGTAACGAAACAATTTCTATGAAACTAGTTATTTAAAAAATGTTGTAGTAATAACTGAGTATCGAATAGTATGAATATCATATGTCTGCAGCACATGTAATAAATTGTCACATTTATGATTGCATACTTGATACCACTTACGTCTTGTATAGCTTTAATATATAAAAAAAACATTTATATAAATTAGAAACGACTACTTTATATACTTTTTTAAATAATAGGGAGTAATAATTACAAGGTACCCAACGTCGGTACCAACAAACATGAACGACCGCACACGGCATCCAGTTTCGTACATGCGAATTGAAAGGATCTCCCCTATTTTGTATTGTTAGCGACAACAAAACGCATGTACCTCAAACTTCTTCGGTTCAAAATAAGAACAAACGTGTCATCGACGAAATGACGCGTGTCGACCAATCGGGCGAGACGGCCGCAGACGACGGTGACGTCATGTTACCAGCGACCAATGAGAGTGGCCCGTCGCCTCCGGTCAACTCGGACTAATTGCCCATGTGTGCGATAAGAACACTAGTTTTCAGAAGAAATCGTGCGCGTGAGTTGACAGACGCCATCCACAGCACACGTACGTTAATAGTTTGTCACATAAAGGTACATTCAAATATTATGTTTATATCTAACATATCAAATCCTACGTCATGATTATTATCTAGAATAATGAGTCATCATTAATAAGCAATTAGAGACATAATTAAAACAGAATATACATAAGTTTACTGTATTGATAAATGTATTATATCACTTGTATAAAACGATTGTGCTGATACGATTAGTTCCGCATATTATTAGGTGAATTTATCTTTTGCAATAATACTGGTCAAATAAAACGGCCTAAATTTTCTATAATAATTACATGTTAGTATTCCAACGTTTGAACAATCATTATATAAGTTGGTATACTTAAATAATTTTTCAAGAGTTAACCAATGCGTTTTATTGTAACTTGTCACAAGATATATCTGTAACTCGTCAACTTTTGTACAGTCCTCGCCAATCTTTTTGCCAGCTCTGAATACAAATTTACGTATAAATATTATCCGTGTTATTACAAAAAGTTAAATACGTATTGATTTTTTTTATACAAGTTTGGTTACCTTCGTATTAAATGCACCGCGCTGGCCGACCGCTGCCGCGTCAAGCACGCTTTATCCTTTTTCTCACGTCTAACCTAACCTAACCAGACCGAGATAAAAAAGCAAAATGTCGAACGTTCAGCGAGCGCGGTGCATTTAACACGAAAGTACCCAAACTTTTTTAAAGCAAGTATTCAATACGTATTTAACTTTTTTGTAATAACACGGCATATGCTTAACATTGAAACAAAGACAAATAAATGCCAATTTTATATTCCTATAATATTTTATCTTTGTTTTATATTAATTCGCTGTGTTATTCGCACACCTGAACATAGGCTAAATTTAGAGCGGTCAAAAAGACTGTCAAGAACTGTACAGTATCTATCTATACATATTTCGATACACCTAGTATTACACATATATTTTGTCATAACTTAAGTATTTATTGTGAATATATAAATAAATGTCTCCAATATGAAACTAATCATAAACTGTGTCGTTAAATTTTAAAATGCAGTTTTAGCCGAACCTAATATTTTACGTTATTTTTCAAGATCTTTAAATTTTGCACATGAAAATGTGAAGATCATAAAAAAAGTGCGTGTGTAGTTATATACACGCGTTAGAAGTTATACTTCTTTGGTGTAATAAGATAAAAATCTTTTCAATTTTTTTTACTTTCGCCTTATTCTAACGTTTGTAGAAAGAACGACACTAACAATAGAAAAAGTTGACTATAACTAACTTCAGGGTGTCGGTTTCGCGTGAGGGTGAGCGCGCGCATGGTAAAAATTTACTCTCATCATTTTTCCCTAACGCCAAAAAAAGTATAACTTCAAAAACGATATTCTTACAAAATATAACACGATTATTTGGTGCTAATTAGTAAATATTAATTACTTACTATAGCACTCTCTCCGAGTTATGTTGTAATGGTCATCCAATTGTATAAATACATCATGAGAATTATTCTTACATGCTTACACTTTTCTTATAATTAAGTTTAAAACTAACTGTCGGCCAGTGGGAACTCGGAACCGTGAGACAATAGAAACGGCTCGCGTGCTCATTCATAGTATAATTTCTTAGACTTGCCAAAGTTATATTATAAGATAGTTTTCACCCATGGTTTCGCTTGCCTTAATGTAAATATGACGTAGCCTTCGGGAATAGTTCCTTAATGATAATTACTCCATGTCGTTTTCTGTACCAAACAGAACGTGTACATATCCAGCTTTTCGCAGGCCGGCATGACATCGGCGACCGGCGATGGATTCGGCGAGTGTGTCACTCGGTGGTCACCATTGTTTTTGGATTGTACTGTGCTTACCATCAGGCACAGTGCAGTCATTTTAACGAGTTACAATAAAAAAAAAATTGCATGAGGGTCGGGTGAGGAGTTAAAGCCTGAAAGTGTAACAAACAAACTTACATTCGCTTATATTTTTAAAGAAAAGTTGAGGCCGTCATAAGGACTGCCGACAGAAAACTGAAATGAAAACTCAAAACGATAGAATCACTGTGTTCTCTTTTGAATTTTTAATTCAATTATAGTGTGAATTGTACAAATTTCATAATTTCTATATAGAATTTATTAATAGACATTAGTCCGGTTTTTTTTTTGGCGGGATCTTGGTCTGTCATGTAGTGGATTTTATTTTTTATTCATAATCTTGTGTTACTTGACTCTATATTGTGTAAAATTGGTGGTGTTTTATGTAATATAGTTTGTTTATTGTTCATAAGTGAAGTGAATGGAAAATAATACCACGGACCATGAATTCTGAGATGCCACAAAAATTCCATGGAAAGTTCTAACAAGTTGGCCACCATCTTATTAGTTCATTGAAATTATATCAAGAAACTTGTAATATCGATACTCACTTGACAATGGCAGTAATAGTCTAATAGAAGACTGGTTGATGAAAACGGAATAGAAGAAGAACTTGTAATATTATTAACTACTTGTCAATGGCAGTAATAATCTAAAAGAATGGATGCCAAAAATAAAGATAAAAAACATTAGTCCGATTTTCACATTTATTAGCACATGGAGGAATAATTATATACATTCTTATAAAGTTTATTAATCAATCAAACGTATGATAAACTGCAAAATATCAATATTATATGTACAAAGGCTTCTATACTACGCGCCGCTAGTCTGACGCAAGCCGGTCAAAGTTACAGATACAAATCCTTCCATAACCCTTTGGCTGTCACATCACTGAAATAGTTAAGTGTTAGGGATTTTTCGAAGCTTGACTAACTATCACACACAGATTAAAAATATCTAGCCGAGCACATATATACATGTATTTCGGCAGCTGCACTTCAGAGCCAGGACGTCTAGGTTTACCGAGTTTATTATCCTAGACCAAATCGTTATTTAAATCGTTAACATTGATTGTGATGCTTTTACTGCTGAAATGCTTTTACCTAAAAAATATTAAAGAAAATATGCGCAGGAGAATCCGAATATAACACTTAGTATATCTTATTTAAGACCTCTATCCTAATAGAAATAATTCTGTTTATTTAAATAACAGTACCAGCACGACCGAGTCTAGCTCGGTTCTTTAAAAAACATTTTAAAGTTAAAATAATCCGTTAGGTTTGAATCACAAAATTAGCATGTTATATCAGAAACAAAAATATTAAAAAATATATTTCTCTTTTGGTCCCACTCGGTTTCGAACTGGGGTTAGAGGGATTTTCGAAACAGCCGATTTTTGTTTTGACAGTGTCGGCGAAATTTACCTTTATATTCTAATTATATTTCTTCATTGCCTGAAAACTCAGATAAAAAAAGTTTTATACGAACGAAATCTAGCTAGATCGATTTATCGTCCCCGAAACCACCTACATACTAAGTTTCACGGAAATGGCTGCCGCCGTTTCCCAGATCCTGAATATATAACAATATAAAAATATACAAGAATTGCTCGTTTAAAGGTATAGATTTGATTACAAAATATCGTTGTTTAATTACAATTATTCGATGGAATTCTGTTAAATTAATATTAAAATGAAACCATAATTACTGTTCAAGACATACAGTTGCGATTATAACACAAGGGATGATGTTAGGCCACAAAATTATGGAATACGGAGACAATTAATTGATATGCAGTTTCTTACAATGTTGTCATATTCACGATGCCTATTGCCTTATGTATATAGGTCAAGGAAGAAACAATTATCGTACGAGCATTTAAAGGTTGCATATATATATATATATATATTTTATGTCAAAAGGCGGTAAACGATCAGGTGGGTCACCTGATGTTAAGTGATCACCACCGTCCATAGACACTAACAACACCAGGGGAGTCGCAAGTGCGTAGCCAGCCTGTGTATGGGGGAAGAGAAAGGGGAAGGGAAAGGGGGAAAGGAGGTTGGTCTCCGGCGCTCTCACTGACCGAACGAAACGCAACAATCCAAGCATAGTTACTTTACGTCGGTGTTCTGTGAGAGGGTGATACTACCCCGAACGAGCCGACCCATTCATGCTGAAACTAGTAATAGCTACAGCGTGGCTCTACCACCTTAAATGAAACTTGTCCAGATTTATTTGTACACTAGCTGTTACTGGCGACTTCGTCCGCGTAGAATTTAACAAGTTTTCGTTCCGTGAAGGCAAAGGCGCCACGGGAAGCGCGCGCGTTACTAGACTCTGCTTCCTTAGTTTATTATATTTCCGCGGAACACTTTTTTTTTAAATAAAAGCCTAAGTTACTCTTCATAAGAACAGATATCTGCCAGTGAAAGCCCTGTCAAAATAAGTCCAACAGTTTCGGAGATTATCCTGAACAAACAGACCGACAAACACAGAAACTTTCAAAATTGTGTTTTTCTCATAAGTAGGTACTGTGTGTACTGTCATACACACTGAAAAGCTGTTATTTGGTCATAACATACAGACGCTTCAATTTTATTTGTTTCTGTAAGTGTATTATCTGAGTGTAACTGTAGTATATGTAGTTGTATTAAATGTAACTGATTAGCCGTTACCCGCGACTTCATTCCCGCGTATTTTTTATTTCTTAGAAATTAAATATTTTATCTGAATTAATTTTGGGGTCTATTATTCCTTTGAGGAAATTTTATCGTTACTCTTTAGCTCCAATAGAAAAGTATAGTAAGGGTGATAGTCGAAAGAGTCCTCTGTACGCTGGTAAATGTCGCATCTAAATCGCTTGAGTCGTTTCGGAGATTACTCCGAACAAAGAGGAGACACTTTCATTTTTTTACATATATAGATTTCATTGTTTATTTAACGAGGGAGTTTATGACATTACTGAACTAAACCGCCATTGTAAATTAATAATATGTATATACCTATGTATACTATTATTTTCATTCATTTAAAGCGTTTATTCCGACTGCCTCTTATGTACACATCGCATATTCAAGAACAACGCTAAACTATATCTATAATTAACAATATATATATATATATATACATGCTTATTTTTTCATAAATTTTGTTGCATATCCGATAAGATTTAACGGTCACCGTTTCATTGTTGGCCATTTTATTATTATTAGAATAACGTGACTTGTGTCTGGACTTTATTGTTTTTTACTTCATTGACATTACATAGTTCTGTATAAAACATAATTTTGTTTTCTAGTTTATATATTGTTACAAAAGAATTCGTGATTACTCTATACGTCACTTCAGTAAATCATTTCCATTTTGTATGTATCATTTTAATAAAAAAGATAGCTACACCAATGTTGGATTATTTGATTAAATAAATAACTGCAATAATATATAATAAAAAACTCGTAAATTCGTTATGAATTAACTTGTATTTTATTCATTTGGGTTAGAATGAAAGAAAAAAAAGGTAAATTGTATACTAGGTTCACCCGTTAATCCGTTCGGATTTGTATTTACAAAATATTGTGCAAATACACATTCACTATGTTATTAACACATACCAATTTTTATGGCAGTCCGTTAAACGCTATAGAATTTTTGTAACGCTATCTAGTGGCGAATAAAAGAAATAGAATATAATTAATTTAACCTTCTTTAATGTAAAAAAAAATCAGCTGTTCCAACTTGCATGGTTCAATTTATCAGTTTATTCAACATACCAAAAGTAATTTGTATATATACATATTATATCTCACTGGTAGCCGCTCACGGTTTCGTTTGCGTAAATTATAGCATAAAATGTAATAAAAACCTGGTATCGACATTAGTTTTCTATCAAATATATCACTTTTACAACCTCATCTTTTCTCTCCTATAAGCTCTTTATAACATTTATATAGTATACTATCCGAGTCCGCGACTTCGTCCGCTTAAAACGTTACGTAATAAAGTCATCTGAATGTGTTAAGTCCATTTATTTACCTACTTTTCTCTCATACGTAAGTCGCGTCGCCATTAAAAGTACAATAACTTTTGATAGACCGAAGTGATTTTAATGAAACAAACACTAAATGTTACTCGAAGATATACTTTATGATTTCTTGAAGAGGTTTTATTATGAACGCAATATTGTAGTAACGATGCGTGTTCATACAAACATACAAACAAACAGACATTTATTAAATTGATTGAAATGTTACTTATTCATAGATAAATGCAACAATAAAAAAAAATGTAAAAAGTACAAACACGCTAGATTTACATTATGATTATATGTAGAGACGTACATTAAATATGTTTTAAATTCAGCTTTAGCAAATTAGTAAAATATGAATCACAATGCCACGGACTGTAAGTCGTGCGGTGTCCGGGGCAAGGTATATGAATTTTTAAACCCGGCTACTCAACGTCTTTCACATTTCCCTTTCGGACATTGTGATGACCACGGGCTTGTGTCAATGTTTACGTAAGCATGGCTATTAAGTAGCTCGGTGTGCGATGAATAGGCGTCTCGCAACAGAGATGTGTTAGCACGGAACATTTGTTTGTATGTCGTTTAGCAAAAACTCGCATTTCGTATTGCAAACGTTGTAAAAATCTAAGTTTTAACCTTTTAAGCCGAGATATAACTATCGAGATGAGTTAAAAACCCAATGTTCAATTGTACAATATGTATTTACATGCACACGTATTTTAAAAAGTCAACCATATTTTTATATCTCTAGCCCATATAAATGCACATTGGGCGTTTCGATAATCCTGAGTTTTAAATGAAAAAACATTTTTAGACAATCTTTTGTTGAAAATGTACATGTTGGTAAACTAGGTTTCTAGATTTCTTTTTCAAATTTAGGCCTGAATGCTACATGTTAGTGTCGACAATAAAGTTTACATTATTCTTCATTCATTTAATCTTACGAAGTTAAAAATACTTCAATATTTTTTTTTACTATTGCAACTGTAAACAACATATAAATAAGCTTTTCTGTTTTTTATCCGCATTAACTGCCGAAATAACTGAACCGATTTTGAGGACTTTTACTGGCAAATAGACGACATTTCATTCATTATTACGCTTTATTTATCCATAGAGGTTAAACAACACTGATATAATTTGAGAGTCGTAACCTAATCAAATAAAAAAGGTTTTTTACAATAAAAAACTAGACGTTAGCGTACAATTAAATCAGATCTCGCGGGTTAGTGCCTTAGTGTCGGTTTTATCATATATTACTTATGTTTATTTAGAATAATACTTGAAAAACAATTACAATATTAACGTATTAAACGTTAACGTACCAAATTTGTAACACGTTTTAAAAATCTTGAAATAAAATTGAAAAGATATTTTTATTAGATTCATATATGTTAAAAACTATACATATTTCTGAACGCGTATGATGGATTATATATCATTATGATAAACGGTTTTATTTTTCGATATCGCTTAAAATAAATATCTATAAAAAAACATTTTTTTTGTTATCTAAAGACTCACCTTGCGCGATGCGTACAGCCGGCATCTTGATTCTCATCTTGATTTGGTCACCTATTTTTAGATTTTCAACAACTTCTATAATCCTCAGAAATATTTATCTTAATATCTTGCTATCTAGCGACAGTTTGTTAGCTCACTTCACACGTGCCGCCGGCGGTCCAGCGGCTTATCGTCCGTCCTATTCTTAAAACGTTTTTGATAACATAGGTCGACTTATCACAAATCCCCCCTCAAATGTCCGACGGTATACTTCAACGGCATTTTTAGTCATCTCACAGCGGTCTTCATTCTTAGATATGAACGGTTCATGAGTGATTATTCTTACTTTTTCCTTTTCATGATGATTCACAGTTCACACGTAAGCGGAATGTTTGCTCGCCAAAATCGACTGGTCATGAAGTGGGCCTTATCAACACTTCAATGAGCGTCTCAGTGCCCTATCTAATCTATTCGCACCTAGTGGCGATCTTGCTATTCGGCAAATGGCTCGCTCGGTCACACTTAATTTATCGACAACTGAATAAACTTCTTCACATCTACAATAGCCCGTAGTAACAAATTTTTAGTCCACTGTCCAATTTATTGAATTTAGAAAATAAATTTTTAGAAACAAATAATTCCGTTGTAATTTATTACGAAAAAATATACAGAACCGAAATAAAGGAAAATATTTTTTTTGAAATTGGAATATCTCGTGTTTACAATACTTCGTAGTAGCGTCTCGCGGTTGAGCACGTAAAGCGTGCGGAGCGAAGCGAGGCAGGTGCACGACCGGCCGCCCGCTCTCGCCCGATGTCCGAGAGCGTCTGTCCTGTGTCCCTTTGCGCGAGGGCTCGGCGGCCTCCGCATGTCCACGACTCCCGCTGTCTCGCTCGGCCGGCCGACGACGGCGCGTGCGAGTCCATACGAAGTAGCCAGGGGTTACTCGCGGTCGCCGTCGCCTCGGCTGATCGACAGAGATCGTACCACGCGCCGTGCGTCACCTATCGCCTAAGAGCAAAAGAGATGGCCTTAAATCATAAGTGCCGTGCGTCGGTGTGCGTGCGCGGGTGGGGCGAAGATGCAACGCGTACAAAAGGGATAATATTTGCTTGCATATTTCATGACTCGATTACTAGATGGAATTTTTAATTGAATGGACCTAAAACGCGGTCAGTATACATTTTTGGGGTGGCTTTAATCATTAACGTCCAATATAAGGCTTTCATAAAGTCATCTATTAAATAAAATATATACATGTCTGGCCTTTTAACTATATTACGATTAATATAACTGCTTATTTCGTTAGTTATTGTCTAGTAAAGTTTTTTATAGTGAGTTGACAAAAATATTTAATTACAATTATCTAAAAACATTACAATTTTTATTCGTGTTAAAATTTGAAAGAATTGACATGATCGTAGCATGCATCTACGATTGCTACGATGAGACGTAGCACTAACTAATGTCGTAGCAGATCGGAGAAACGCATTCTGAGGGAAATGGAAAATATTCCTTTTAAAATGTTTCCATGATTATTTCCATGTGTATGTAATAATTATCAAGTACCGATTATGAAGTATTTATTTTACAAGGACAATAAACCCAACTTAAAAAGATTATAGAAAAAATATATAGTTATAATACGGTAGAAATAATGATATGAAGCTTAATTTATAACGAGAAAAATATTCAGTAAATTTACCAAAAGCGCAACACGTAAACGGCACGCGGCTAGATCTTCACTCTCACTGAACAACTTTCAGCGGAGCATTTTTTTCCCCGACGTTATTTTACTTAAAGACGCCACGAACAACTTATCTCGGTCGGTCCTTGACTTTAATAAGTTTTATGAGTGTCAGTCGAGACTTAACTGGCGCGAGAACGGGCGTCGAAAAAGAACTTTTTCATAATTGTTTCCCCGACTCAGTTGCGAACTTTGTTCGCGTTCGATTATTGAAATTTCAAATTGTTCTGTTTGATTGATTGTTTATTGATTTAATTATAGTTGTTTGTATTGTGTTTACATTGTGTTATGTTTGAAATAACGAGTAACGGAACGAATATTCGAATAATATTTCTTTATGTTTGATTATAGAACGAAAGAATTGTATTTATAAATGTGAAATATGTATTTATATGTATTAGAAAATGAAATTAAATTGTAGCTAATGTAAAAAGAGTTTTTACTTTTAAATTGAGTATGTGTGAATATGTATTTAGTAAAATACTAAATAATATTATGGCACACGATTTTAAATTACTAACAAGAAGTTTATTATGTATAGGGCTTTACTTTTTCAAATACATTTTAATGTCGCTTGACCAAATCCTTTCAGATAAGACGTTGTACAAATAACAGAAAAAGTTGGTCACTTCATGTCCACTAAACACAACCTTCTTATTCTCGTCTCTTTCTAATCGACTCATATGTGTGAAGAAAATAGAGACGAATAAAGGGTTACACGTTTTCACTCGTGGAAAGCTGAAGTGTGGACGGACAATCTATGGCTATCTTTCTCGTATGTAGGGGTGTGTGAATATGTGGAAAGGGATGGTGTAATGTGGGACGTGTAATTTTCAGGACGCTACTCGCCGCTAGGCGGCGTGGAAAATCAGCGCGTGTTTTGGGTTCTCGTTCTAAGAGGAAAATGAGTTAATTGTAATCAATTAATTACCTACGTTTGTTTACGGACTTTTTTCTTTTAATATTATTTGTGATTTTACCGTGGCAGTAACATTTAACCATAGTCTCATATGGTTTTCGCTTAGTGTATAAAACGGAATGTCGACTCTTTTATTGTTTGTTTGATTTGGTATTTACACTGTGACTACGATCTCACTTGTTATAATGTGACGATGATGCATACGCTAATCCTAGATATTGTTCTGCCTACCACGTCATATAGTGATATCTTCAATTGGAGTTCCATAGCTACTTATAATTGAAACTGTTAGAACCCTGTGGATAACTCGGCATTATGTCACTATAATTGATCTATTTTCTATGCATATTTTGACCACGGATCTGCTCAATAAGCATTTTATTTCATCCTTAGAATATATTTTTTTTAACTATTATGACATCGAAAAAGGTTTTTGATTTTTTGTTTCTAATTAACAAAATCAATAAATACTTAGGCGATTAATAATTATTTTTTTTTGAAAACTACGTTATCATCGAGTTACACGTGATATAATTTGTTTTCAAAATCTACATTAACGCAAGAAAAGAGCTGAGAAAAAGCTACGGTTAAAGTTGCAAACACACCCAATTTTATTGAGATGTTGCGGTTTTTAACTATAACCGCGTTGAATTACACTTAGAATAAAGTTAGCACAAAAAAAGAATATTTTTTCATAGGGTTTTTTTTTTGTCGAACTGACTACGCTATTGGCCTAGCAAGGCCTAACAGCTTCACTGGACTTTTGTTTTTTTTTTTTTTATTGTAGCTCGGCAAAGTGACTGTACTGTGCCTGATGGTAAGCACAGTACAATCCAAAAACAATGGCGACCACCGAGAGACATACTATCCAGCACCGGTTGCCGTTGTCATGCCGGCCTGCAAACTACTACCGGACTACGGTGGTTATAACAGGTGGCTTAATTCTGAGGACTCAGAAAGTCTTCTATGTTAATATTTGTTGCCAATAGCACTAGTCAGGCCAAGAGAATATGTACTAGCGCTGTTGCTTTACGATATATGTAAGCTTAGTGTTCGAACCTTCTAGAAACTCGACAGCTCTTAAATATTCATGAGGGTGGTTAAAAATAATAAGTTAATAGTGGAGATAATTAAGTGACAGTAGTCACCAGGAGTTTACGCGATGATGCCTCAATACATAGCACTGTGGTATGGCCATTTCTAAGCCGATGTGATAAGTTTGTTTTTCAATTTTATTGGTTTCGCACATATATATTTGAAATTAGCAATATAGAAAGAGAGAGGGTTGATCGCAATTTGATACGAGTCACTTCTTTTCCCTTGACGCGTTGCATGAGCATTATATAAACAATCACCAAGACCTGTCAGTTATGATTCAGGTGCAGGTCAGAGAGTCGTAGTAACTTCAAATTCCGTTAAACGACATGATGTTGATGATTACTCGCTTGACAAAACTATCGAACGATTTGATAGCAGACTCCTTCTCCATCAAGCCCAAAAGATCGAATAGGCATATACAGTTACATATTGTAACAAAAAAGTATATAGTCTCTTCGTACTAAGCTTGTGGCGTTCTTTTTTATATGTCAAATAGAGGCAAAGAGTTTGTGTATGTGGGAGAGGGAAGGGGTAGGAAGGTGGGCCTCCGGCGCTCTCACTGACCGAACGAAACGCAACAATGCAAGCACTGTTACTTCACGTCGGTGTTCTGTGAGAGGGTGGTGCTACCCCGGGCGAGCCGACACATTCATGCTGAAACTAGTAATAGCTACAGCGTGGCTCTACCACCTACCGCAAGTACCTACCACAAACAAAGTTCTTGAAGCAAATGTTTAAAGTTTTGCACAGATGTGCTATCGAAGCGGCAGGTGTTTTCGTTAATAATCTTAAAACGATGAAGATATTGCAATACTCGGTCCAGTTAATATTTGTGTCATATGGAAGGAAACTCTAGTAGAAGTACGCAATTTTCTAATATGTTCCAAATTTTGGTAGACGTAATAGTCTACCTGATTAGTTACTATGTTCAAGTTGAATGTCAGTCGCCAAACACCTGTAGATATGTTCCGGCGGCTGTACATTAGAGCCAGTTCCTTAAGGTTTAGCGTGTTTACCATCTTAGGCAGTAGTCCGGTGAAGTAGTCTGGTTAAGCTGTTAAAACCTAGCTAGGTCAATAGCGTAGTCAGTTTGAAAAAAAAAGAAAAAAAACCATCTAAGGCCAACTCGTCATTTAAAATCAGCTGAAATTGTAGTAGAATGCTAAAACCTATAAACTATACAAAACAATAACGAATTACATTACATTAAACATATACAGCTACTGGCCGTTACCTGTTCTGTCCTTCGTCCGTTTGGAATTTATAAAAAAATGTTTGTTCGATGTAAATGAGCACGTGGTACTGGAATACACGTCCTTAGTTTATTATGTTCACACTACAACCTATTTAAAAAAAAGCCATAAATACTTGTTATAAGATCAGCTACCTGCCGCTTTGGAAATTACCCTGAACAAATAGACAGACAATTTAAAAAAAAATCTTTTTTATGCAAACATTAAATACTTTCATATCCGTTTAATAAAAAGCTGTTATTTTGAGATTACAAACCGACACTTATATTTTATTTATTTGTATATAGATTATTGCTATCGATATCAGTAATTGTAGTAATTTTGTTTTACAATCCTAACAGGTTGAGAACTTCTAAATACACAAACTTACATTGAAACCCATAGCGAGTTATTTTCGTATGTATGACGATTACTAACTAAATTATCGAACAAATATTCACAACTGTTAAGTATGATTGAAACGTGAACGGAGCCGTCGGCAGGGGTTAGTGTATCTATAATTGTAACATATTTTTTATACCATCCCTCGCAGATGCGGTTGCAGGATACACATACTCGCTCGAAACGGGACGAGTATCTAACGTTACATAGTGAAAGCATCGAATTTAAATATTTACGTCGACATATTGGTTTTTGTACGTAATTCTGACATTCCTCTTTAGTTACATCGGAAATGTTACCGAGATTGTGTTTTTGAAAGGAGAATTATGCAACATCGTATTCTAAATAATGTCACAAATGAGAATGTGAATTTGTTTATTTGTTGCGGCATTCACGCCGTAACTACTCAATCGATCATCAAGAAAATTTGCATACATGTTGTCAGAAGTACAGAAAAATATATAGGGTACCTTTAGTTCATAAAAAAAATATAAATCTACAATAATCCTTTTTTTTACGTGGGGATATCTCTTATGGATACCCACCCTCTGGGGGAGAGGGTCTCGCGGACTAAAACCATACGCTACCCTACCCTAAGTTGAACTAGTCCCCTTATATAGCCACCGCAACGGTTCGCCCGGCGGAAAGTGACCCCCGGGATCCTACCTATAGAGGGGCACTCTGGGTACACACCAGCTGCCCCCTCATCCACCGGACCTGTGCAATTAGGAGCTAGGCTCCCCGGCCCATCGCCTCAGGTCCGGCTATGGTCGCGGGAGGAGTTGGACAATGTGCCGCCTCCTCGCGCCGATCTTCCGCCTATGAAGAGGGCCTCGCAGAAGGAGTCCATAGCTCGCCAAGCCTGCTCGCTGCCGCGCATGGCCGAAACCACACTCGGCAGCGATAAATTCCCCGTCCTGTGTGCGATAATATGGTGCAGGTACTACCCGTAGCAGCCATGCCCGATGAGAACCTGCACCATCCTAAACGTCAGGGGGCCACTCTCCCGATTCATCCACTCCCGCAGGACCGGGTGGACGGCGTCTATGGTATAACGCCCATAGCGCGCGTCCGCCAGGTTCTGTATCCAGATCTCCACCGCTCCGCCACCTCTTTGTGTTCCCGCCTTTTAGCTTCAATCTCCCCACTACGTTTTCTCGCCGCCGTATACAAGTTTACGGCGGCGAGGACCTCGCCTCCTACTCCCAGGGCAGGGAGCCGGCGAGCACAAAGGTAAATCTACAATAACCCTAGCTAAGATCGGACAAAAACTAGTAAGCTAGACAGTATTTTTAACTATTTTTTGTCCACGGAGTCGCTTGATTTAATGTAAATTTATTGTATCTCTCGAGAACACTATTTTTTTGAATGGAAGGTATCCTATGGCGATTTCTGTACTTCTAACAGTATATAGTAATTTATCGTATAGTAAATTTCAATAAGTAATATTTCTAACTGCCACTTGCACTCTATTACAGTTACTCGAAACTATACTAAACTTTTATAACATTTTTGCGGGAAGATTTTGCTCTAGAAATAATAAGTAGCGTATCGGCGATTTCGAATAACGAAAAATGAATATTTTTAGTTTCTGCAAGATGATAGCAGTAAATGAATATTTCTACACAACATCTTCCTAATGTTTTCTCAGTCTGTAGTTTTATTTATTCAATTTAAAAATCATTCACAAATACCATAGATATATTTAATCGACCGGGAAAACTTATTCAACTATTAAATACTCAATGTCACATTCAAGATTATTTTAAGATGTATACAAAGGTACACATGTATCCCACAAACGCCAAAAACCCCACAACTCAAAATAAGCGACCCCAAGAAAAAACATCGGCTTATCTCAGATGAACGGAGTCGTAACTTATTTCTTTAATTAACTTATTTTGAGTACGTCCGAAAGCATAGGACAGCGCGTAAAAATAGAACGGGACTCGGGACCCTTTCAAGGGCACGGCTTGGCACACACGTGTGTCCGACGTGAATTAATGTCGCCTATATCTGTTATGTTATATATGACACAACTAACTCGTGTCAATAACTTCGCTCATATAAGAAAAAATAGTTAATTCCTGCGACTTTGTTTTCATAAAATCGTATTTTGTATTTTCAAGAGAATTGCGTGCGTGTATTGTCTCGAAAAACGATGGCCTGTATCTTCTTTTTAAATTGTACTTCAGTCACTGCTTCTTAATTCTAACAACCTTTATACAATTTTTTTAACTACGTCTGTTAAATTTAATTTTTTGTGGTTAGTTTCTATGACATAAAGGATATGTAAACTAGGTAATACACAGGAACATTTTATATCTTCATATAAACCGGTTCATTCGATCAGTGATTAGTTCAAATGGCGGGGTGGTAGGGTTTTACAGCCTGACTGGGTCGCAATCACCATGTATATGGCCAAAAACCCGTCATAGTGATTCGCTTCTGTGGGTTGCGTTTCGTGATCAGCCTGTGTATATCCAACTTTTCGCAGGTCGGCATGACAGCGGCGACTGGCGATGGATAGTGTGTGACTCGGTGGTCGCCATTGTTTTTAGATTGTATTCTATGCTTACCATCGGACATAGTGCACTCATTTTGCCGCGCTACAATAAAAAAAAACAACAGACACTTCTATTAAGTATGTATAAATAATAGTGAAATAAATCACGCTATATATGTCGAATCTATACTAATATTATAAAATTGAAGAGTTTGTTTGCTTGAACGCGCTAATCTCAGGAACTACTGGACCGATTTGAAAAATTCTTTCAGTGTTAGATAGCTCATTTATCGAGAAAGGCTAAGTGTAAGGAGCGGAACACCAATGAAGAATGTTTGAAATCCAGTTTTTCTTCCTTTTAAGAGCTCTACCGCTGCGTGCGCTGCGTAAACGGTAACTACCTATTCCACGCGAAGAGAAGCTAGTATATATATATATATATGAAATATTTCAATATTCGTATCAACACTAATGTTATAAATACTCTATCTGCCTCTTAATGGTCACGATTAAACCTATCGCAATTTAATTTAGTATAAAAGTACCCAGAGAAATATTTAGAGACAGATTTAAATAAACAGAACGTGCAAACTAAATAGAGGGATAAATGTAGTTTGTTGTAAATGTCGATTATTTAAGAACCCTGCAATTTACTTACGCTTTAATAGGAACTTTAACTGTGAGGGAGGTCGTCCAGAAAATAGTTTTAATAGTCTGTGCCCTGCGACGGAAATAGTACAGTAATACTGGGGTGGATTGTCACCCGAACATTCGAAATAGAATGGTCACACTCGGATGGTGACTTCGAACCGTTTCGCCCATTATCTGTTAGTGCAAACAAATAAATATTATGTTGAAACCTGATTGATGATTAAGATAAATATCCAACTCAATATAAATATCTCTCAATTTTATTTCAATAAAATCAAATAATAAGTTATTATGATATATTTTTTTTGTTTTTAATGTTGTACACATCTGAGTGCTGGGCGACGAGAGAGACGGATGAGAGAAAACTACATGTGGCAGAGATGCGAATGTTAAGGTGGATGTGTGGTGTAACTATAATGGATAATATTAGGAATGAATATATCAGAGGAAGTTTGAAAATAACACGAGTAACAGAGAAGTTAAGGAGTAATAGGTTAGCGTAGTCAAATCGAAAAGAAAAGAAGGTTAGCATGGTATGGGTATGTTATGAGGAGAGATGAAGACCATGTAACTAGAAAAGCTTTGAGTATGACGGTCGATGCATATAAGAGTAAAGGAAGACCGAAAAAAGGATGGATGGATTGTGTGAAAAATTATATGTGTGTAAAAGGTGTGATGACTGAGATGACATCTGATAGGCGAGCATTGAAAAGAAAACATGTTGTGCCGAACCTACTTAGGTGGGATAAGGGTAAGAAGATGATAATATTTTTTTGGTTATTCTAGCAATCACAGATAAGCCAATTAATATATTTACACAAAGCAGTAACTACAAATGGTAATTAACTTACCAAATAAGTACGAATAAAGAAAACAAGTACACGTGACCAGGATATAACTATGGATTTGAAACTATTGAAATTTAACACGAGTTAAGACGCGGGTATAACTAGTTAATTAAATCGAACGATTAGAAACTACCTCAATTATGTCTACTGAAAAACGCATAGGTTATATTTGGGAGTATAAAAAAAATAACGGAACTAATTCGAAGTTATATTATTTATATTAAGTAAAAGCTGTGATTGACCATAGCTCCGTGAAATAAATAACGTGGGCGAAGACTTACGCCCTGCAGTGGGATGCACTTAGACCAAGCTTAGAAATGTTTATAGCTCGTTGTCATTTTAATTTGTAAGTGTGCAATCATTGAACATTTAAATAAACCTAATTAGGATTAATGTTGGTGAATCTGTGAGTCAACGTAGCGTCGCCTACAGTGCCCGACCTAATCAACTAGTTTGCCAAATAAGTCGAAATGTTTTTGATATAGTGATGCGAAACTTATAAATAAATTTATCGATAAAATGCACAGAAATATGAGAACAATATTGTATTACGTTTTTTTTTTGTGAATAATTAAAAAACAATGTAATAAACGTCAAAACATAGAAAAATCTTGAAAACAGCGCCACCAAATGGATTCAAGTGTAGCTGAGAAACTTCCAGATGATTTTATAAGCAAAAGCAACCTCTGTGGTCAGAGGAACCCCGCTAGGTATAAAGTGCCTTATTTCTTGAACTACTAATATACCTAATTGGATTTGGAAATTTATATTTGTATGGTTTCGTCATATAAGGAAAAAGCGTTGTCCGCCATTCATGCAAATCTCTATCTAACTATGTAATGCAAATAACATAACGTAAGGAATCAAATCAAAAAGTTTCATTTAATAAAATTAGAGATAAAATAGATAACTATAAATTATATTACAGTAATGCTAATTAAAGATAAAGATGTATGATTTAAAAAAAACAAATAAGTTTTAATGGAACTTCTACACGTTCAGTATTGCTCGAATTTTGATACTCAAACACTCGTATAAAATAGAAACAGACAGAGAGAGAGAAAGTCCGTGGACTAACTTTACTTACGTTACGCGACGATTTTACCAGTAAGCCTCTATCGCAAATCACGTTCTCAAAAGAGAAAAAAAAAAACATTCGTGTTAGCATTTAGATGGGCTTTGCTGTCTTAATAATACAATGTTCTGAATGAACAACAGTGAACAAATTACAGTAATATAAAGTCCGAATATAAATATAATTTTATATTCTGGGTTCCAGTGGCCGTCTTTTGCATATTTATTATACAATAACTTCCTATTAACATGTTTATAACATTGTACTAAAAGCGATACATGTACAGACGATATTGTTATTCCGATATTGCGTAGATGTGTTTCTTGTGTATGTCAGTATGTCTTGTTGAATAGTCATTGTAACTTAATTCATTATTAAACTTTTCTTACATATTATAAAAAGCGACGCTTGTCTGTCTGCGTTTCGTATACTCGAGACATACTGAACCAATCTACACAATTATTTATTTAAAACCAAATATGTGTATTTTCCGTGCAAGTATTAGTGTATACTTTGTAATATTAGTTAATATATGGAATACTAAGAATAATAATTTTAAATAAAAAGGTTACAAAAATACACAGAAACAAAAACATGATAAAAATTATTTTGTAAATCACGAGAGCAGAAACGCGGTAACTGCAAAACATCTATTAACATAAATTATTATTTCTAATACTGTGACTTTTTGTTGTAAGTAATGTGTGTTAACTGCTATGCCTGTAGTAAAATTTATTACACCACTGACCATGAGTATTATAAGTGTAAACAAATACATTTTATCTTTTAATTACATATCCTATACTCGTCTATCAAAACATTGTCTGTATATGTATGTATATATACATATATGTATGTGTGTCTGTATTTATATATTCATTGTTCCCTATTATTAATATATATGTACTTATTATCTCATATTTCATGTTAAACTTCTGTTAGTATTTTTTTTTCCAAACTTATATAATGTCACTACACGAAACACTACATAATATTCAATATATACACCATCACTCGGTGTACACATAACACTCTGGGTCCCGAGTAAAAATCAGCGCTGAAGAACTAACCTCCAATAGCACACACGCTGGCTCGGGGCCCATTTGCCACACACACATTTAACCATCAATTTGTATTTCTGTTTTTCATTGTTTATATGTATGTTTTTTTTTTCTTTTTTAATTGTACGTGTTTTCGTATTTACTTATGTGTGTTGCAAATAAATGTTTTTTTCTTTCTTTGTAAATGTATATATATTTTAGCTCACTCAGTAAGCACACGTTTTTAACCACAAATTAGCAATAGGTCTTGAATATACAGTTTAAAAAACATTGACAGATCATAAAAGCCTGATAATTTGAGATTACATGCTTTTTTTAGGAATCCAAAAAACAAGTTAAAATAAAAAAAATGTAGATTTGGACAACTGCATAATTAACCGGGTTCAATTATACATAGCTAAGTACAAAAAACAACAAAATCGGTTAAGACTTTTAAAAGAAAAAAATATTTACGAACCACCGGAACTTTATGCATAAAGATATTTTTAAATTTTACAGCGTTATAAATCACTTACACGAACTTTTTTGATAGGACATACATATATATTATTAAAATGTTTTTAAATCATTACATAGTATAAAACAAAGCCCCCTACCGCGTCTGTCTGTCTGTCTGTTCGCGATAAACTCAAAAACTACTGAACGGACCTTTGTGCGGTTTTCATCAGTGGATGTGTGATGAGTGATTCACGAGTAACGTTTTGGTATATAATTTGTCCAGGATTTTTTTAATAATCAGGGCGGGACAACGTCTGCCGGGCCCGCTAGTATAATTATAAATATAAAAGAATATATACATCATATTTATTTTGTTGTATAACAATTATATATTACAACGGATAAATAATACTAAACGAGTGCACAGACGCAATCGTAGATAATATTTAATACATATCAAAAAAAAAAGAAAACTATAATTACAAAAATATATTTAAAAACGTAAACAAATATATTTGAAAATTATTTCGAACTTTACTGAGTAACTTAGTCGATGTAATAATGTAGTCAATTTTATTCTGTAAGCATTTTTTTAACAAACAAAATGACCGTATTTATGCTCAAAGCTCTAAGGAAGCTTCCCAATTAGTCGACAGAGTGTAACGTGGGCACTATCCGACTTCAGAGATGGTTTGGTGGAGTATTAGCTATGAAGAAGTGACTGAGCCATACTTTTGTGAGAAAGGTATCAAAAGATCGGCACAAGCGTATCAAGATATCATTCTTGAGAAGGTAGTGAAGCCCCTTAACAACACCATGTTTAATAACCAAGAATGGTCCTTCCAGCAAGACTCGGCTCCGGGTCATAAAGCTCGGTCTACGCAGTCTTTGTTGGAAACGACCGTTTCGGACTTCATCAGAGCTGAAGACTGGACTTTCTCTAGTCCCGATCTTAATCCGCTGAATTATGATTTATGGTCAGTTTTAGGGAGTACGGCTTGCTCTAAACGCCTTGATAATTTGGAGTTCCTAAAACAATCCGTACGACTGGCAGTGAAGAATTTTCCCATGCAAAGAGTGCGTGCTTCTATTGATAACTGGCCTCAACATTTAAAGAACTGTATTTCAGCCAATTGAGACCACTTCGAATAAGCTTTTTATATTTTAAATTGTTTTATATTTATGTATTAAACTAACACACTGTAAAAGTAGTAAATGTTATTTGCAATAGAAAATATTTTTTTCTTTGTTTCAGTATTTATGGCAATACTAGGTAATATAATCGTGGTAATATTTTGTAGTCCGGTGAAGCTGTGAAGACCCTGCCGGGTCAACAGCGTAGTCAGTTCGAAAAAAAATAAAAAAATTGGTAATATTTATTTCTTTTTATTTCGAGTTTCATTCTATTTAACGACTACTAATAATATTAACTAGTTTGTAATGGAATTTGAATGGAATTGAATGAAGTTAGATTGTACCAAAATTTGAAATACTGAAACTGTTTCTGATCAAAATAATAGCAATTTAAGAATTCAAACAGAAGTGACGTTAGTGGTTAAAGATTAGCAATAATTATACAAACCGTAGGATAGGAGGATGAATATTTTGTATACATTAATCGGCATTTAGAAGATGGCATTAATCGATAAAGTTCGCAACACTATTAAAACAGATACAACTTTAAGGTCTAATTGTGTAGCTGAGATAATACTACGGTAGTGTTAAACGCCATACCCGCCAACATGTACTATAAATTCAGAAGAGACTTCACATTAATTTGAACCTAGGGTCTTGGGCAAGTCACCTCTGGGAACGTGAGAAATCCCTTTGTCTTGTTTTAAATAAATTTAGTTATTCACAAATGAGATGGGTATTTTATATTCTAAGTGTTTCCAACAAAACAAATATATATATGCGAATAATATCTTTGCCATTGTGTATCTCATTTACATAATTTGGTATGAATGAGTGTATATGGAATTCAGACATCCAAACTTAAGAGATTTAGCAGGCTTTCGTGATGGATTTTAAAGAAAATTAATTGTTGCCCCTCAAGGTTAGTCCTTTATTCTTATTTTGTACTTGCATATATACAGAGTCAGAATAAAATCGACCAGCGTATATCGCCTATAATTAAATAGCGAACATAAAAAGGAAGTACAATATTCTCTTGAACTATAGCCGTAAGCAAAAGACCTCTCATAAGCCATAGAACAGTTCGCAACGCTTGCTAACACCCACGTACTATATTCCCGTAGTGTTACTCATCAGTTGCAAAAGCCGATAACTTGTATTTGTTAATAAGTTATTCTATATATCGAATTGATATATGTATGTCTGTTACTTGAAGACTTCATATTATGATAGGTATGTCGTCAATCTTCTTGTTGACCATAAAGAAATAGTAAGTCAGAGCTGCGATTTAACTTGAGGTAACTTCAATAACTTGGTAATAATTATGCCCATTCTCTTAAATTGGTACTTACATATTTCTAGAAAATTATGTTTTTAAACCAGTGATTTTATTAATTATATTATTATTATTAATTATATTTATATTCATAAATGCTTTCTAAATGCGTAAATTGGCAATCAAATAGAATATTATTTTGGTATACAGGAACAAAATATACTCAGGAACAAAGAATGTTAAAAAATATTTGCCGTTGTGGAGAAATCACGAGATAGATACTGAACTCGTTGAACTTATTCAAAAATTTAAACCATTATTTCTGCAACATACATAATTACAATTTTATGAGTATAATAACATTTTAATAATTTTTTTTGTACTTTCCAGTTGATTCATTATATTTATTTTGCTGAACCAATAAAAACATAAAGTAATATTAAACAAACAAGTAAAGTCAAACAGCACAAGATAGTTTAGAATAAGATAACTTAACGTTTGATACATCCAGCGGCTGAATCTATGTGGGTTTTATACAATCATCATTGTTTAGGGCTAAGAGGTACTATTGAGATACATAGAGGTGAGTTAGAAGCGGTTCAATAGCTCTCGGAATTTGATATTCAAACGATTGAACTTTGTGCTAAACTGATTTCATTATTGTTGGCCAAGACTCGTCCGCATTTAAAATATTTCTTCATCATTTGTGAAAATGTGTTGCGAAATTTAACAAAGTTTCGCATCAAGAGTTGTGGGAATCTCTGATGCTTTATAAAAATTATGCAAATGATTAATAAAACGCACACAATTAATATGTGATGATTGATGATTTGGTAATGATTTGGTATTGCTATAGTAATTGAGTTTCTAAATGTCTATTTGTTGATACATTAACATAAGGTATGTGGAAGTTACAAAAGAATAAAAAGTAATTATCATTTATGCCAGCAGATTTTCCAACTGATAATAATAGGTAAGCTTCCCTAAATAACGCCACAATTACCGGTTTTGTGCTGTTCACATCCATCGGTCTCCTATAATCTTCACGAGATTATCGCGCTGCGAATTTTAATACTTTGCGAGCTTTTCAACTCTAAGAGCTACAAGTTTCATCGACTGTCGTTTAGCAATTTTCAAAGGTATGTCTACTTTAGTTTTGTATGAGTCTTCTCATTTCTGACTCATTTATGCATACTTTATGTGAGCTTGATTTTTCTTATTAAACCCATAGACAGTAACCACGTCTCGAAAATGTATTTGAGGCAACACATACTGGTCAAAGATTTTGTCTTGTTAGATTGTGATATCTTTAGCTAGATGTTACGTGGCTCACCAATCGCTGCCCAGTGGAGTTAGAATCGACAGATAACATCTTTCTCTAAGTTTATACTACCTCACTTAACGGTCTGTACTAGGAAAACATATTCTTTGATAAATACAAGCGTATAGCCTTTGCAATACAATTATTATATCGATTTTTGTTCTGCTAAATTTAGTTCATCCGTATTTCCAGTTGAAATACTGCTAGTGGATGTACAAAAAAGTACAAAACGTATAGGACTGTGAATGTCAGTGAAGCGGATGTCGCTATAAGCATTTGATAGAAAAGCATAAAGGGCACCAAGTACACGTATTTGGTATTTTATTATAGTACTATATACATATAATTACATTCTTGTGTCGTGTCGACTGTTGTGACCCTGAGGTCAACCGTCGTTGGTCAGGGTTGGTAGCTAGATGATGCTAAATCATTTATATGTGTGCATGCATAAATTACCCATACGCGATTGGTCGAATACTATAAGAATACAACCGATTTGGGAAACTACATCTTTGTAATAGTTGCTATTTTTCAACAGTGAAGCATTTCATATACTTACAAGCAGTTATTTGAAGTAAAATATAGTCTTAAATCCATAGTAAGGTGACAGAGTTTTTAAAGAGGTGAGAAACTTAGCATGTTTACAATGTTTTTTTTTTTTTTTTTATGTCATAGGTGGCAAACGAACAGGTGGGTCACCTGCTGTTAAGTGATCACCACCATCCATGGACACCAACAACCCCAGAGGAGTCGCAAGTGCGTTGCCATCTTTCGGAGGGAAGGGTTAGGGGAGGGAAAGGGAGAGGAGAGAGGAGAGGGGAGGGGAGATGGGTCTCCGGCGCTCTCACTGACCGAACGAAACGCAACAATGCAAGCACTGTTACTTCACGTCGGTTTTCTATGAGAGGGTGGTACTACCCCGGACGAGCCGACCCATTCATACTGAAACCAATAATAGTTTCAGCGTGGCTCTACCACCATAAAAATCTTAGACCATCTTAGACCGCAACATAATTTAACATTAGGTGATATTGTGTTAATGTGTTATTTATAAATTTCCTAAAAAAGACATAAAGTCCATAACTACCTATATAAATAAAACAATAGAGGTCTGCCGGTATCTGTACATCACGTCAAAAATTATTAGATAGAGTTCCATCAATTTTTCTTTATTTCACTTGTTCATGTTTTTGTAGGTGGTAGAGCCACGCTGAATTCTTACTGGTTTCAGCATGAACGTGTTAGTGCGCTCGGGGTGCTGAGAGCGCCGGAGACCCACCTCCCTCTCCTTCCCCACTCCTTCCCCCCCAAACACAGGCTGGCAACGCACTTGCGATTCCCCTGGAGTTGCTGTGTTTATATAGGGACGGTGGTGATCACTTAACATCATGTGACCCACTAGTTCGTTTGCCTCCTATGATATAAAAAATATTCCGGTCCTTATATGCATAAATAACTATCATATTTTCTTTTAATAGAAATTTATAAAGTATTAATAAATTAAAATTTTCATTACGCGTTTAGCGATGTATATTTTCTTACCGTGGAAAATTGGGGCAAGCGATGTAATGTGCATAATCAGAACAAATCAGTCGAGCGTGGGTATCGGCTAGTATAACATATTCAAATAAATTTTGCGAAACATTGGAAAGATGTCAGCATTTTTATTACGGTAGAAACTTTAACAAAATTCTTCATAATGTATGGATGTGTATTTTTACAAAGAACTACTTTAGTAAAAAAGTTGCAATATTAATAAAAAAAAAATTTTTTTCTCGAACTGACTACGCTATTGACCCAGCAAAGTCTTAACAGCTTCACCGGGCTACTAAGGCGAGCGCTTAAGGCACTCAGCCGATTTTATTTTGACAACTAGCTCAAGGGTGCACGGCACACCTCGGCTTTGGCTGTTGTCTGATACATGCAATTCGCGATCTATCTGAGCTAACCTAAGCTAAGGTAACTATTCATACATATATGAGTTGTTGAAACATATATGTGTACCAAGCATACATACCTCAACAACTCTTATATATATTTCGTATCGGATAATATTCTAAATTATTTCAGTTTGATAAGGGAAAAAAATAAAACCCTTCCACTTGCCTGTGTATGCGTGTATGCGTGCACGTGTGTGGAGGTGATATGTGTAATGTTGTCGCAGTGATGTAAGATTTTGTGTCACTGTATCGCGCGAGCAACGTACTCAAGGGCTCCACGCCGAGGGAACGGACCTAGGCTTGAGCCGTTGCCGAGGGGGGCCTAGTCTGGTGTGCGGGAGCGAAATTTACCCCCAGACCACGGCGGCGTGATCTGTGGTTACGCGGGCGTGGGCGTGAGCACGCTCTGTTTGGAGAGACAGGCTGGTACTGATCGTTCACTGCCGTTATTTCATCGGGAGGGTCGGTAAAAATATGTCGCGGACGTCTTTTACAACGCGCAGCGTTTGGTACGGGTTCGTATTTTGTGGCGTATACCACTAACGGACTGGGATGATTCACGGCTTTTTCAAAATAACTAATCGTAAGTGATTTTACGTACGCCCAGATAGAAGGCATCTCTAGGTCCCTATGGAGATCAACTCTCCGAACGTACCACGGGGCACCGGTCACTTTACGTAAAACGCGGTTTTGAAGAACCTGCAACTTATGAAAATTATCTTTCGACATATGCGCAAAAACGGGACTGCTAATTAATAAAATTATAATATGTTTGACTATATTTATCGGTGTGTATATATAATTACTGAATGGCATAGTTAATAATACCCAAGGAGTAAAATTGAATCATACTTTTTATAATCTAATCACGAAATCAGTCAGTACCCTCATTTAGCGGGTGGCACGGGCAGGCACGATGTATTGACCGGCGGTCGCTCTGCAACAATACCAACAACTTCTCGAGTCACGGGTCACTTGACTCAGGTGAAATGCGTTTTGAAATTCGAATGCCCGTTGTTTATAATTTGAATTAATATTTTTCCATTTGTTTTTTTTTTCATTTCTATTGAATAATTGCGCAAAGGAGTACATACATAGAGTCCTCATCAAACTTTTTGATCGCTTTAAATATTATTTGTATAACATCGTGATTATTTAAGGACAAATATAATAACATTTTAGCTTAGTTGTTTTTTTTTCGTACTGTCTACGCTATTGTCCTAGCAAGGTCTTAACAGCTTCACCGGACTACTAAGGCGAGCGCTT
Organism: Antheraea pernyi; assembly: GCA_015888305.1. NCBI lineage: Eukaryota > Metazoa > Arthropoda > Insecta > Lepidoptera > Saturniidae > Antheraea > Antheraea pernyi. Next base: position 84,730 of record MU158793.1, on the reverse strand, counting down.
AAGGCATTCAGCCGATTTTATTTGACAACTAGCTCAAGGGTGCACGGTACACCTCGGCTTGGGCTGTTACCTGATACATGCTATCACGACCTTTTAACTTAGATTTGTATTAAGCTCTTGATTATATTGCGCGCAATTTCGAACTTACGGCTTTATTCAGAGCGGCCATGAAGACTGTACTTATATTATTGTAAGCAATGTGTTAATATAGAGTCATGAGTGTTTAGATTCTTTAAATATTATTATTTTTCTGCTTTTTATATTCATAGTTTATCAAAGTCATAAAAGCTACGTAAGAATATTCACACAAACCTTTTTTTATTATGGATAAATTTTAATCTGTGATATATTTTTAAGATACTTATTGAAATAATGTATTTGTCGAGTGCCATTTTAATCTACATTAAATCTATATAGAATAATAAGAATATATAATATAATAAGAATGTAAATCTAACGTGTCTGTACATTTTCGATTTTCGTGAAAAAAATTGTTGAAGGCTTCTGGGAATAAGTAATAGAACACATTTCAATCATTTTTAGAAAAATCTGTCTGTCTGTTTGTATGACCACGCATCACTGCTAAAGTACTGGGTTCACAATAAGCCCTCAGAAAGCCAAAGCCCAAGAAAATCGTAAAGCATATCCTCGGGAGTAACTTAGTCTTTGTTTCGTTAAAATCGGTCCACTCTATCAAAAGTTATTGTAGTTTTAATGAAGAAGTGGTGAAAGTACGAGAGAAAAGTTGATAAGTAAATGAACTTAGATTATAAACTATACATTTAGATGACTTTACTAATCACTATTTTTTACATAAGTTTCCACGTCGACGAAGTCGCGGCCACAGCTAGTACTTAATTTACACTTATAATATACACTTTTAATGGTGGTAGAGCCACGCTGAAACTATTACTGGTTTCAGCATGAATGGGTCGGCTCGCCCGGGGTAGTACCACCCTCTCACAGAAAAGTCACGTGAAGTAACAGTGCTTGCATTGTTGCGTTTCGTTCGGTCAGTGAGAGCGCCGGAGGCCCACCTCCCCTCCCCTCTCCTCTCTCCTCTCCCTCCCCTCTCCTCTCTTTCCTCTAACCCTTCCCCCAAAGGGTGGCAACGCACTTGCAACTCCTCTGGTGTTGTTAGTATCCATGGATGGCGGTGATCACTTAACATCAGGTGCCCCACATGTTCGTTTGCCATCAATGACATAAAATAATAATAATAATAATATAAGTAAAGTATTTATCTGAACAAGAAATAATACTTGTATTCGTCATAATATTTTGTTACCTCTGAACTTTATCATTTATAATGCGATCTGGATAACTATAATATTTTTCTGTTGGAAATAGAATAATTTTAGTATCATTAGCATTGGACCTTGGATTACGAAGATGTAGCGGATAACTTTCAAAATCGAATAGGTAATATATAATAGATATATAGTTATTGAGATATTATTTATGACAAGAACATTCTGATGAATAATTTTGAAATCTGTTTTATTTAAATAAAACTAGTGGACATGGCGGACGGTCCCGTCTTGATAATAAAAAAAAATCCTAATATTCAGCCGCAGCGCCACTTACCGGGCCGAATTATGAATCTAAATCATTCTTGAATTCGCCTGACTACTCAGAAAATATTTCATCAAAAGCTGTCCAGTCATTTAAGAGGAGTTCAGTTACATATACACGGACAGAAGAATTATATACTAAAGATAATTATTAAAGTAAAAGATTATTATTATTGCATTACAATAATTATTCAAATCTATTTGTCGGCGCTTTTATGTTATTTGGAATATATGTTACATGAAACGGTTTAAACACAAGATGAAATTAGTTCTTAAAGAGGCATTTAATAACAAAAATAATTAAGTGAAAGCCAAAACAATTATATCGTTATTAAACAAACCTTTTAGTAGATTATAAATTAAAGAAAAAGGTGATCTATACAAATTTCTTTACATTGCTTGCTCGATTTAATATTACACGTACTTAGCAACCGTGAAATCTATGCTGGCCATGACACCCTATTTGAGATCGTGTCAGGAGTAAGGTACACCGTGGTACCACATATTGACTGACAAAATGGCTTTCCACTATAGGACGTTGTTGTTTTCTGAACAATATCGATTGCTCTAAGTGGTTCTAGAAACATCTTTTATTTTCGTAAAATGGAATTTTTTTTTTGATGTCATAGTAGTCAAACGAACAGGTGTGTCACTCGATGTTAAGTGATCACCACCATCCACAGACACTAACAACATCAGGGGAGTCTCAAATGCGTTGCCAGCCTGTATTTGGGGGGAAGGGGGAAAGGGGAGGTGGACCTCCGGCGTTCTCACTAAACGAACGAAACACAACAATGCAAGCACTATTACTTCATATCGGTATCCTGTGAGAGGGTGGGTGGTAGTACTCCGGTGGAGCCGACCCATTCCTTCTGAAACCAGTAATATCTTCAGCGTGGCTTCACCACCTAGTATTATGAACCACCTAGTAGTACCATGTATTATAAATTTAATTGAAATAATAATATTTTTGTGGTATAAACGAACAGCCGTACTGCACGCACGAAGCCTTCAAACACAGAACAGTCGTTAATGTCAGTGTAATCTGTAAATCATAGTTCGACCTAAGGCCCCTGACCCTTGGTCATTTGGATTTTACTAATTACTGATGATTTTTAAAGATCAAAGACATTGTAAATGAAGCTTATAATTTACGTACGAACAAAAAAATAACCGGCAGTGCTAAGCAGGTTGGGGTCATTTTTTGTCACTTCATGGTAATTTTTAAACACTAAGTTATTTATGTTAATGACATATTAATATTTTGTGCATTTGTTTATTACTTTAAGTAGAATTTAAAAAATAATAACTATTGATTTTATATATAATGAAATGTATATGTTATCGATACAAACTCCTAATTAAATATTACATGTGCGAATGATAATTTGTATATTTGTTCATTATGCTTTGAGGACTTGACTATGCACTCGAAGATAATAAAATTCTACATACACGTTTTCCGAAGAGTACAAAACGACATAAGGTAGCTTTCATCCGAACAAAACTACAAGCAAAAGTCATTTTACTGTATTCCTGAATTAAATATAAATATATTTAATTATCTCCTTATACCCCCCCCCCTCCATTTGGAGATAATCTTTCAATATCCGCAGCTAGTCATTAGCTATTTCATTATCTATAAATAATATAAGAATGTAAATCAGACGTGTTTATACTTTTTAAATTATTGTAAAAAAATTGTTGCAGGTATAAAAGTAATAAAATACAATTAAATCATTTTTTTAAATGTCTGCCTTTTGCCCACTGCTTTTACGATAAAACCTTTTCAAGAAAATTATAAAGCATATATATTTTAACGGTTTTATATATATACCTATGTTTTACATTCTATTAATCTAATTTATCCAATAAGTAAGCCACTGACGGCACTACCAGTTTATACATTTTCTAACGTAGTTTTGAATGATTACCCGCGACACAGGATTCAGTTCCTAGTGCGGGAACCTACAGTTATTTTTATGCATTGTAACATCATTTTGTTAAATAAATACTTTTTTTTATCTTCAAGTAACTTTTAGTGTTTATTTCATTAAAATCGGTTCGGTCTATTAAGTTATTGTAATTTTAATGACGACGCGGCTTAAGTAGAGAGAAAAGCAGATAAGTGATTAGAATTTGTTCCGTACTTTTGTTATCTGTAATAATTTATATGTTAGCACAAATCTTTTTGTTTTCATATTACTTTATCGTTTAAAAGGAATGTATCTGTCCACTACTTTTCGTGAACGCACCTTTAAAAACGTTCGCAAGTGCTGCCCTCTAAGGCAACACAGTTTACCTTTGAATCTAGCAACATACAAAACCGCTCTGAGTTACCTGCGCTAATAAACATTGCAAAACCGGTACAGATATCTAACAAACTATTAAAAGAAACCAAGTGCCAGTGTAAACTTTGTGTCCTACAATTACAAAAACCAGCGATCTAAGCCACGAACCAAGCCGGGGTACCCCGAAGAAGAGGATCTCCTAGTGCGGGTGAGTGGTGGATACAGTCCTCCTAAATTCATTTCCTATACAGAATTAATACATTCAAATAACTTTATTAGTCACAGTTTCGTACATAAGGTTTTAGATGGACGAAGTCGCGGGTATTGCTAGTAGATAATAATACTTTTGCTTCATTATGAATACTAATTTGCCTTCACAATTTTCAAATTTATCATGACGCTTAACATTTTTTGCAGATTTTTTAACATAAACTCCGATACAGCTGCGAAATACCTACCGATATAATGGCGAGACGTGAATCGATGGAACACGATATCGAATTTTATCTCGAACGGCAATCGAATCTCGAGTGACACATATTTATCATTGAAAATAAGTCGAAAAGGAATAATAACAGAAATTAAAATAACAATTATATGCCGCCTTGGATTTGAATGAACCGAATGGCATTATTAGCGTTAAGAGCTCCATTGTTGGAATTCGTCGGGTAAAGTAAATATTTTGACAAAAGTCCGTTGCGTTATATTGAGTTACTTAAAGGACAATTGGCGAATAGTAAATGGGCTACTGTGAAACCGGTAAAAAAAACGTTTGACGGATTTCGAAGTATACGAATGAATTGTCACTTACTAACAAATATATTGCTGTAAGATATATATCGTGTACTTCATTATAAGTTTGATATATCTGCTTTTAAATACAAATTCTTACTAGCTTTTACTCGTACTAACGAACATTTGATCTACCAGTCACAAATTGTACATTTTTAAAGTGAAACTTCTTTATCGACGTAGGGAGGAATTTTAGAGCATGTAAAAACGTATGTAACGTTTTCGGTTACGTGCCATCTTAATTTCTGTACATTTTTCCGTTACGCGCCATGATTATTTCTATCAGTTATCATAAGCCGGTAATTTAAAAAAATATATAATAACGATAACAATAATAGCAATAATTCCATTATAATTAATGAAATATAATTGATGAAATGCTATTATAATCTTAGTAACAATAAGGTAAAATAATTGAATTATTTGTATCCATGTTTATAATAATAAAGCTTTATTTAACCGATTTCTGTAAAGTTGTAAATATAGTAGATCATTTTTCGAAAAATGATACCATAAAGAAGTTTCACTTCTTACGCACGTATTTTTTGTAGAATGAATGGTATCCCATGTCTTTTTCTCCAAATCTGGCAATGTATGCAAAACTTCATCATGACCCGTGACGTAAAAACGTAACAAACAAATTCCCTTTCACATTAGTACATTAGTATGGATTTAGTACTAGTTCGTTTGCGTTGTTTATTATCTCAAAGTATTTTAAGTAAAGATGAATAAACATAAAAAAGTGTGTGTGTATTTATGTACACGCGTTAGAAGTTATACTTCTATGGCGTAACAAGATAAAAATATTTTCAAAAATTTTATCTTTCGCCTTACTCTACGTTTTTAGAAGAAACGACATTAACAATAGAAAAAAGGTATTTAATACACTGAAAGTTTTAATACAAAGATATACAAACAACAAATACAAAGAATCAAAATGTTGACTATAGCCAAATTTAGGGTGTCGGTTTTTCGTGACGGTGTGCGCGCGCATCGTAAAAATTTACTCTCATCATTTTTCCCTAACGCGCCAAAAGAAGTATAACTTGAAAAATCGAAGCAAAGATATACTTTACACAACATTAACAAAAAATCTATGTTAAAAAAAGATATCGTGGTATTATTTTATAGAGAGTGTCTAGCCAAGAGCTAAAGTAGTAGAACTAAAAAAAAACAGAATGTGTCGTAATGACACACGATAGAAGTGAAAGTTTTGTATTACAGGGAAACATTTTAATTCAAGAAAGGGCAAAAGCTCGACACGATCACCCATCCAAGTACTGACCGCGCCCGAAGTCACTTCGGAGATCGAAAGAGAAGCGGTGTTTTGAACACTCTACCCGATACACCATTTACTCCGACCACTTTTTGTCACACACTTTTCCGTAAGAAGTTTTACTTTAAAATATCGAAATCTATCCAGTAGTTTATGCATGATGCGTGCACAATGTCAGACCTAATATTTAATCCATATACTATAATCATATATATTAATACGTGAAGCCTAAACTTTGTATCCCTTTTTAACGGAATCGGGCGAACAGATGAACGTGAAATTTGGCATAGTTAAAGTTTATATGGAGGAGAAGTGCAGAAAGAATTTATTTGATATAAAATGCATTAGAAGTACATTAAATTAATTAAAATATGCATTACTCACACTACTGCTTCAATTTTACACAACATATACACACATGTATATAAAAAAGACATTTTGACATTTGTCAATAAAGCACTTCAAAAAAGGTTGTGAAGGAGGTTGCTATGCTCGACTGTATGTATTATTTTACTCTTACGTTCCAATTACCCTTTTTCATTCTACATTCTACAATGATATTATAACATAATACCCTATGACAAAAGAACCCTAATAAAATTCAAACTTTAAAAAATCAATGAACTATGGTCGAATGTCGACCTCTGGGCGCCCACTAGTAGATAACAATTATCGTATCAGCTTTGATACGCTTAATAAGTTTAGGTCATAAAAAGTATGCGCTCGAGTTTTATATTAACAAACAAGTTAGCCGGTATGATAGAACTACCGCTGTATAGTGCTAGATATCGCACTTAGTGTTCTGTCACTTCGTAGTGCTACAAAAGAAATGTCGGATTTCGAAAAGCAAATGAAATAAAAAGCGACCACTTTTGTCATGTAAACAACGTGTTAAGTATATAAATTATCAAATTTGACAAACAAAGTTAAAGGCTACGTAATTCTACCTACTTGGATTTAAGCCAAAACACAATATCCGTTCTGCAATTAGGTGCGTCGAATATTCTCCAAAGTGTTAATTGACAATTCGCAACTGACCGTCATACACCACTATAACAAGACATTCTGATAACTAACACAGTGAATTATAAATAAACAGTGGAAAGGTCATGATAAATTTGACGATAAGAACACGGCAATGACAAGTCCCTGAGCTGTCGAAACTTTGGGGAATCCGAATTCAAATAAAAGTAAAACAATGGCTACGCGGCCCGAATCGCAAATGACTGGCTGGTGTGGGCTGGCAGCCATGTGGGTTGGAGGTCATGTACGTTCTAAATTTAAATTTTGAATTTAGAATCCCTTTTCATAGGATTGCGTAAAAGCGAGTTGGGCTACATTATATAACAATTAACCTTTAATTCCAAAATGACATGATTTTAATTTTTCTAGATATATGAAAGATACCACATATTGTTCTAGAATTATCAATTATTATTATATTTATTTAAATGAATATACAAATAGAATATTTTAAAAAGAGCTTAGTTTTGCCCGGGGAACTTGAATAAACTATTCATAACTGCGATCACGTAATAGTCTACCATAAGAAAAATAAAGTAATCGTAAAAAAAGTATTTTTTTATAGATTTTATTGTATACCATTTATATTTATTTTTATTGTTTAACCATTAATAATCTATACAACTTTTGGAATTTAATTTATGAAATAAAATCGTTTTTGTAATGCACTTAAATATTGCATATTGAATAATGCACTTAATGTATAAAAGACGTATATATAGGCAGACATCATATTCGAAAATGCTTTGTAATACGAGTTTACAATAAGGAACTAACTGTGATAATTATTGATTAATTACACAGCGATTTCAAATTTAAATATTTATCAATAATTTAAACTTTATCAAACTATTATCGACTCGATATTAGTTGTGTTATGTACTAACGTGTCGCCTAAAGTGCCCAAACGTCGCTATATAATTTAGAGACATCTACCATGTGATGTGATACGTATTTTGCAACTTTGTTATTATAGACAAAAACGTTTCTTAACTCAATTTAGACAGACACCTTTTTCTTCTACCATATGATTTTATTATTGCGATTTCGATTGCGATTTATTATTGCGATATTGATTGCCGCGCACCCTTGAGCTAGATGTCAAAATAAAATCGGCTGGGTGCCTTAAGCGCTCGTCTTAGTAGTCCGGTGAAGCTGTTAAGACCTTGCTTGGTAAATAGCGTAATCAGTTCGAAAAAAAAATGATTTTATTATTGCGATATCTTTTAAGAAAAATCTTGCTTATTTTCTTTGTTTTATAGTTCCTTTTAAACTATGGACATGTGAAACGTGAAAGTCAATAACGAGACCAAGCTATAATTTAATAATAACCAACAACTTCATTCGTGAAACATATTTTCACTTCACAAGACCACTAATTTCGGAACACAGCTGACAGATCTGAAGCACAATGAAGTAATTTACTTCAACAATGGACAAAACGTCTTTATCACAATGCAACGGGCAACGTAATATTTTCCAATGGTATAAATACTAAAAATGAATTGTAATAATAACAACACGCGAAACCTGGATCGTGTGTCAAACAATGGTCGAATATTTCCAGTTCCGATGTTCGACCAAATGTTACTATTGTCCTGTGGTCGCGGAACTGTGTCAATGGAGTCGGTATTGATGTTATATTATTTTTATTTTGACGTTTTGACCATAGGGTAGCGGTATAGTATTATGTTATATTGTTTTAAACGCTTATCTTGACTAGGGATCGCGCAGTGGTTGAAATTCGACTATAATTAATTAATTTTCCTTGAAACTTGGAAAAAACTATGTCCAATTTTTTAAATGAATCTTTAAATGTAAGGGCTTTGAAATCATGAACCTTTTTGTGTAACTCTACCAAGTTAAACACTGTGTCGGGTAGAGTGAGCACAGTGTCTCGCTCGCCTATAGGTATTGGAGAACAGTGTGACATACGCTCTTCTCGGTTTCTTTTTCAAGATTTTATTTTTACCGCGTCTGAACTGCACACAAATTTTATATCTATTTTGTCTCTGCCTAATAATGTATAGATTATTATTTCTACTTCTGAGTGTTAAATATCTATACGTGTTTGATTACCGTAGTTTAAGATATGCTCAGTTTAGAATAAAATGGCTCATACCGTAAATTTATTACCTTAGTAGGTTCTGCTAACATTGACATTTAATTTAAATCATAAAAAATGTATAAGCAGGTATGCCTAAGCAATAGCAGTTTTCGATAATTGTAAATTTATCATTAGTGTAATTTTTTTTTGTATATTAACCTACTAACTTATGCTCGTGTTATTGTAGCTCTAGTACATAAAATACAGCCCATGTTACTTGTTGATAACGTAACATTCCTTAGTCAAAATAATTTTTAAAAGTAATATTATTTTTTTAGTATATTCATAACAAAAATTACACTTTCTCTCTTTCTAATAGTAGTATATATATATATGATATATATAGATATATGGGTTATCTTTCTTAAGTAAAAGAGATATCATAGCTTCAGAGCCTACATGGATGTGGCCAACATAACCGTCTTAATAGATTTTGTTACAAAAATATATTACTATGAAACTTTCGTGTTTTACTATTTTAAAACTATCAACTAGATTGATATTTTATTTCAAATTTGAATGTGTATTTTCCCTTTTAATAGATGACCTAATTAATATATAGAATCGTCAACTCCGTTGATGTCTTGTTCCGTTCAATATATATTATTCTCGGACAGGGCAAATACACGTTTTGCATCGTCAATAGAATGATTACCACACGGTATCCTTGGCATCAAATTGGCAACAGATAATCACTTGATAACTTAATATTTAAAACGCAACCAATATAGAATATTTACATGTAATTTGAATGTTTTAAAATATATTTTTTAAATATTACTGCCCTTCTAGTGTACAGTAATTATGTAAAATGTATGTATTACATAAAAGGAAGTCTTTTAATGTTTATTATAGAAAGGTAGAAAGAAGTAAATACTCTATAACGAACTTATGTTTTGTCTAGTTTTCACTATGGAATCTCTTGCGTATATATGATATGATAATTGTCTCCGACTATAACAACACTCCCATATACTTGATGTAACACATGCGATAGTGGCATGGTTAGATATGTCGCGTGCTGGATCAGCTGGAGGTAAGTTAAGGTACGGAACTGTATTTATTTGAGTGCAACCACAATAACCGTGTTGTTGGAGCCCTTACAGTCATTTGCTTTTTGTATGCTACGTTTCATGATCAACTAGTGTATAGAATAGGCTTGACTGCGGCTACAACCAATGGATTTGGATTTTTTGATACTCATTTTTTTTATTTCATTTCCTCTAGATAAGAACTATAAATCTCACAACTTCATTTAATTGTACGGTTTCCTTTACATTCAAAATGATTTTTTTTCTTAACATGGCTTATATTATTCTTTATTTACTTATATTCTATCGGAGGGCAAGCATATCTAAGAAATTTAATAATAATATAATTTATTTCAGACTCATCGTTACATCCATATTTGTGGGTACAATTACAGGTTTAAAAAAAGGAGTGTCAGTAATAATAATAAAATACACAGGACACAGGAACACAGAACACAGGATATAAAACGGAAGGTCCGAGTGGAAATTCACTGTACGACTGCATGTAGCCGTATCCAGTGAGCCAGCATCGGAGAGTCCCACCGGTCCACCAGCGCACGTAGTATGCTGTTGGGGCTGTCGTGCGTGCGACGCATAATAGAAGCGCAACGTTTGCGCATGATCGCCGCAAAGCCGTGAATATCAGCATCCGCGAACATCGCGGAAGCCCTGCAGTGGCGCGGCAGGCCCATCAGCACCCGGAAAGCGTTATTATATTGAAATCGCAAATCACTGTATGAGAGTATATCGTTTGTTATCCGGCCTGAAAATCATTATTTCACTTTTTCCCACGTTATATTTAAGGCCATGTGCCACCACGTAGGACTCACAAATTTTTAGAAGCGTTCGTAAAGCGCCGATGGAAGGGCTCAACAGCACCATATCATCTGCGTAACTAATGTTATTCATACACACTTTATAGTCTGTATGAAACCCAACGCCGGCGTTGATGAGCTTGTCAATCAGTCGGTTAATGTAGAGATTGAAGAGCGTAGGAGAGGTAAGTCCCCCCTGCCTCACCTCGCAATTCAGTCCATACTCCTCCGAAAGAGAACCTGCCCACTTTACAAAGTTCTTTTGGTTCTTATAATACATAAATAATAACACGATTTCTCCAGGTGGACAAGTTTCATGCCTTAGTTTACGCCAAAGAATATCGTAGGAAACCAGATCGAAGGCTTTCGATAAATCAAGATAAACAGCATATATTGGGGTCTTTCTACTCGTGTAATACTGCACAGTTCGCTTGAGGCACAGGATAGCACTCTCGGTGGAAAGACCGGGCCTGAATCCAAACTGCGCGTCATTTAGCGAGACGTGTTTGTCCAAGTGCTGACTCAGCAGACTGTCCAGTACTTTAGCGGCCACTGTGGCTAGAGAAATCTGTCTATAATTGTTTAAATCTGATACATCACCAGTTTTATTTTTGACGATTGGTACAACTATAGTACTTATTAATTTATTAGGCAAGTGGGAGTGGCCCAAACACAAGGTAAAAAACCTAGAAAGCACTTGGGATAGGTGTACACCAGCGTGCTGCAGGTGCTCGATGCTAAGGCTATCGTGACTCGGGGATTTACCTCTTACCGTGCCTTTAATCACCGCAAACACTTCCTTCATAGTAAAAGTAACAACACGCTCACCACCATCCTTAGCATCGGGCTCCTGCCACGATAGCCCCAGGGTAGAGTCCACCTTAAAATAGTGGGAGAACATAGTAGCAATCTCACTAGGCTCTTGCACTCCCGCCACGATGACGGGAAAGCCCGGCTTAGATTCATTTTATTAGTGTTTTTCCAGAATTGACCGAATTTTTTCTTTGAATATAGTTCAGCTTTTATATTCATTTTTATCTATTGTTGACTGTTTTGACACCATTTTAATTTGGATTTAAAAAATGGTTTACTTTCACACATATTATAGAGACGACCAGCTCCTGGCTTACTTTTTTTTTTTTTTAACGTGGGGAAATCCCTTATGGATACTCAAATGACCTCCTCGCAGAAGGAGTCCCCCCTGAGACGCCGTCCCTCCCCCTCTACCTCCCTGGGAGCCGGAGGCTCCCCCCTTCGTTTCCTCGCCGCCGTGAACTCTTACATGGCGGCGAGAACTCCTGCCCCAGCTCCCAGGGCAGGGAGCCGGTGGGCGTGAAGGCCGCCGCCAAAGACACCGTCCGATGCGCCCGGATCGACCTCAGTGCCACCGTGCGCTGCGCATTGCAGAGCGCACCCACATTGGCGGCACCGAGGGCATCGGCCCAGACTGGTGCCCCGTAGGTGGCCATCGCCCGCACGACTCCCATATAGAGTCTGCGGCACCCGGCACCCGGCCCCCCTACGGAGCCCTCCCATGAGCACCACGGGCGTGTCTATTCCACCCAGTAATATATTTCCCTCTAAGCTTATCTGTAGTATTATAAATATAGAACGAAATAGAAAAACGAAATTTAATTAGTATTTAAAAAATCTACCGCATATGCGAAGATAAAAGTCTATGCCAACTACATACGACAGACTTGAAATTGTATCCTTTAACCAATATTATAAATGTGAATGATAGTTTGTTACGCTTTCACGCCTTAACTATTTAACCCACCATCATGGAATTTTACATACATATTGTCAGAGGTACTGAAATAGACATAGATAAACTTTTATCTAGAAAATATGTACTATTCCCTAGGGATAGATTAAATCTATATTAAAACGAGCGAATACACGAGCATATATATAATGAAAATACAATTCCTTGAGGGCTCAATGACGTCAAAACTATTGACAGTGTCGGCATAGCGCTATGACCATTCGATATGAAATTTGGATTCGATTGCGTTTAGCTGGCTGTGGCAGAGTGACTAACACATCGCTACTTTCAGAAGGTAGGAAATTTGAATGAAAGATCTGACTCCGATTCTATTGACTTGTAAACGCTTTGGTAGCTAGTTTACGAATCCTGCAAGTGATTATCACTATCATAAATGATCAGTAACAAGGAGTGTGGTGTCACCGCGCGCGTTTTCAGAATACTTTGTAGGCTACTTGTGAAATGCGGCGATGATACTGCTCCTTGTTCAACCATGTATTCTTGTAGTACACACAGTGACGTTTCCTGTTATCATGTGTGTCGCAACAGACTCTTATTTTTTTTTAGTGCCGAATATAGTGCATGAGAGTCTACTATTAATAGTATAAGTGGAGCCAGGAGTAGAACAGTAAATTCTAAATAAATTCCTGAGCATTGCGGTTTAGTGTACATGCGGATTAAGTATTTAGGTTTTGGTCAAGCTTTCACCTGGCACGTGTTCTTTTTTTTGGCACCGTGATAGCTGTTCGTGTCTGTCGAGCGTATATTGTAAGGTATAATAATACAATTTATTAAGTAACTTATATCATAGTCGTAATTTGATGGGTTTATTTGGGCTCTCTGCAAAACCTTTGTTTCTATAAGTAATAGATGAGTTACCTTGAATGCTTACTAGTTTATCCATAGTAATCATAGTTATAATAAGTGCAGTACAGCTTAAAAGTAATTGTGATGTTCTTTTGATAATTCGCGTTAATACAACATCTGGTACGGCATTCTAGACTCTTTATCATATATCTTAGAGATAGGTTCACATTGGCTGGGAGCAAATTCTATGCTAGAAGCTATATTCTAGGTTCATTATAAGTTAATGAATTTCTTTATTTGTTCATGTAGCCTTCAGTTTTACTGTGAGTTTATATCGACTCAAATATTGCCTGGCAGTACTTACCTCACCAACTCACTGGAATAAACGAGTAAATTTTTTATTAGGTCAATGTCTGGAAGGTTAGAGTGATTCTTAATTTATAACTTCACTTTTAATAACCGTCATTGCTGGTCCGAAAGACTACAACATTTTTAACAAGCTTTGTGACTAGCGAAGAAGGAACTAAGCTGAGGTAGCAACTACTACTAAGATTTCAAGGTAACCAAGCCTTGGTTATTGTCGTGCATACAATTCCACGAATGTAAGCAACGATTCGAGTTAAATAATTATAAATATACTAGTGGTGCCCGCCGTATTTGTATGATTAATACTTGCTTATAATAAATCGTTTAATTATAGCGAAATAGAAATATAAGTATACTAGCTGTTACCCGCGGCTCCGCACGCGCTTTTTAAAAAATGTATCAAAGAAATGTAAAAAATTGTGAGTGTGTGTGAACATTGCAGAAAAGCTTTTTAAAAAAACATTTGTAACTACGACACGCACGCCAACTGTAACATGTAACGTGTACATTAGATATACGAATACAAATAGTATATCGAATGGGATGGGATTTATCATCAGCAAAATACCTGGAACTTCAACCTACTATATACCAAACTCAGTGCTCATTAACACTATATAAGAAAGTAATGCAAATTATAAGCTATACATTATCGAACAATATATCGTAAATCTTTTATTATATTGATATAATATGTCCGTATTGTCGACATACTTAAGTTATTCTTATACGTTGCTATAATCACTTAGTTATGTAAAAGCAAACGTGGTAAATAAAACAATATAGCCGCTAAATTGACCAAAAAGATGATATAATTCACATTACATACAGATATATGACTTTTAATTATGTATATTTATTCTTGGAGTCTAGTAAAGCTTGAAGGGTTATGATCAATTTCACACGGACGTATGCACAGGTAGCAGTTAATCACTATATAGTGTACCAATTCAAATAAAAAAAGAACCATTAAAATCAGTTCACAATTGACGAAAATATCGGTTAACATACATAAAAAAAATACATACAATCGAACATAGTAACCTCCTCCTTTTTCGAAGTCGGTTAAAAAGAAAGTCCTCTGTCAGTTTATCTATTCACGATAAAGCCATTTTCATCAGTAGATAGAATGATGATTCATGGGGAAGGTTTAGGTATAATTTGTCAAGGTTTTCATTTTATTGTCGGGGCGGGACAATTTCTTCCGAGCCCTCTAGTTATCTGCCCGTAAAAATCCTGTGAAAGTCGGTCCAACCAATTAGCAGATAGCAGGATATTGGGGACGAAGTCTTGAGGAACAAAATAAAATAGTCTAAGTTACTTCTTATAAGGTGAGTTATCTACCAGTGAAAGTCCCGTGAAAATCAGTTCAACAATAATAGCCTTTACATATTAAAACTAGCTTGCCATGATGTTTGAACTCACTATCGGGTAAATTGGTCTCGTTACCAATCGGGACTATGTCGAAAATCTAACACTAATAATTTAAAAAAACCTGTTACTGGTCTACTTAGTGAGTCTAAAATATGGAATGACCATATAGTTATCCTTAGTCCATTTATATAGCACTAACTTCTGCCCGCGACTTCTTCCGCGTGGAATAGTTACTTTGGGCTAACTAAGGCTCAGTGGAAGCTCTCAAAAGGAAAAATGACCCGATTTTGAAACATTCTTAATTGGTGCTCCGCTCCTATTAGTCTTAGCGTGATAATATATAACCTATAGCCTTTCACGAAAAATGAGCTCTCTAAGACTGAAATAATTTTTCAAATCTGTCCAGTATTTCCTGAGATTACCCAGTACAACCGCACATAGTTTATCTTTTTATAATATGACACCACACACGCTGGATTCATCAGCTTTGCGGTAGCCTGGATCTCTAGGTCATAAGCGCCAAATCTTCTATATAATATGTCGTACATTATTTTATCCATTATTATTATCTTCTTAGTCTTCATAATCATAAAACAAAATTGTTCAAATAAAGATTTCGTTAGCGTTAGTATTATATACGTTGCCATGGTAACGTGATAAGAAATACCTGTATTGACAACTTCAGAATTGGCAGTATGGATTAATTCCTTCGCCTGTCCTATTGGACGAATATTATTACAACTACTAACGAAATCTCTCAAAAAGAAAAACGTGCCCGATTTTGAAACATTCTTCATTTGTGCTCTGCTTATATTGGTTTTAACGTGATGATATATAGCCTATAACCTTCCTCGATAAATGAGCTATTAAATCCGAAGAATTTTCTTAAATCAGACTGGTAGTTACTGAGATCATCGCGTTCAACGAAACAAACAAACAAACTCTTCAGCTTTATATATTAAGTATAGATAAGTAAAAGTAAATATTATATTAAAAACAGTATTCTTGGTAAAACATTTAGACATATCAATTATGTTGCGAATCGATTAAATGGTTAGAAGTTGACGCACAGCAATAAAATATGGCGAGTTAGAATAAAATTATATAATACATAGTATAATAGTTATGAATCGGTGATAGCTTACTGGTAACGTATTCGAAAATAGTATCGATCGATGTAAATTCGATCCTTTGGGAATGACCCAATACTTTCGGTGAAGGAAAACGGTATGATGCAACCATAGTATGGTGCTAGGACTTTATTTAAGCCTGTCAAGCGTCTATAAGTGTATCTCGGCAGCTATACGTTAGAGTGAGTCTATCTAGTTTTACCACGTTTACCATATAAACATTTAACATCAGGTAATTCTGTGCTCTAAAGCTGAAATCTACAAAGTATAAAAAATAAGCATAGCAACTTTCTTGGTAATCGGTCATATACTATTCCAATTTATTAATTTTACATCTTCTATACATGTAATAAGAATTTAAATGTAAGCTGCCTGTACGTTTTCGATTTTCGTGAAAAAAATTGTTGCAGGTTTCTAGGAATAAGAAGTAGAATACATTTCAATCGTTTTTAGAAAAAATCTGTCTGTCTGTTTGTATGAATACGCATCATTGCTAAAGTACTGGGTTCACAATAAATACTCAGCTATAATTGTAAAGCATATCCTCGGGAGTAGCATATTGTTTCATTAAAATCGGTTCACTCTATCAAAAGATATTGTAGTTTTAATGACGACATAGCGTAGTAGGTACGAGAGAAAAGTAAATAAGTGAGGACTTAATACATTCAGATGACTTTATTTATCACTGTTTTTTACATAAGCTTCCACGCAGACGAAGTCGCGGGCACAGCTAGTCTATACTAAAATTATAAAGCTGGAAGATTCGTTAGTTAGGTCGAACGCACTAATCTCAGGAACTACTGGTCCGATATGAAAAATTATTTCAGTGTTAGATAGCTCATTTATCGAGAAAGGTTATCGGCTATATATCATCACGCTAAGAATTAAGAATGTTTCGAAATCGGGGTTTTATTTCCTTTTGAGAGCTTTCGTTGAGAGCGTGTTAGCGTTAGCCCAAAGTAAGTGTACGTCCAGAGTGGACGCTATAGTCGAGCGTCGAGCGTAGCGTCGCGTCCGGCGTTCGTTTCAAACGTATGCATTAATATTTAATACGTGAGTGTCCTGAGGGGCACGCGAGCGTCGCTCTTGGACGCTGGACGCGCCGCCAGACGCACCGCCGAACGCAGATGTACTCAGGCCGTACACTAATTATTCCAAGCGGATGAAGTCGCGGGAACATCTAGTATTATATATATTAGATTACATATTAGGTCAGCTGACAATAATTTGCATCGCCTCCTAAATTTAAAACAATTTATACCTTAATAATACGTACCATTACATTATTTTTAAATTATATTTACTATAATTGCACAGTACACACAATAATAGTCCACGGCAAATGAATAAATACATGTTATTAAAGTGATTCAGATTGACGAGTCGAAAAACTTTCAATTATGAATCATTATTACGTAAAATGACACACAAAACCGAGTACGTACATCAGTGGACGAGAAAATAAAAAGGGTATTAAATCATGCAATAATCACGACAACGGCGCGGCGGTGCGATGTTGTGAAAGATTTAATTGGTTTTGTCTATTTATAATGAGAGGTAAACGGCGTGTAATTAATGGTGGCTCACTATGATGGAGTGTGGATAGCTTTGTTGCAAACGGACCGTACGTCTGCCTACGGAGTGCGTAGGTTATTGGAGTTACGTTCGCTGTGTAGTACTGGCACTAACAAAACTTATTTAAATATGTTTTTATATCATAGGAGGCAAACGAACTGACGGGTCACCCGATGTTAAGCGATCACCACCGTCCATATACACTTGCAACACCAAGGGAGTCGTAAGTGCATTGCTATCCTGTGTTTGGGGGGGGGAAGGGGGAAGGGGGAAGGGTAGGGGTGGTGGTCCTCCGGCGCTCTCACTGACCGAACGAAACGCAACATTGCAAGCACTGTTACTTCACGTCAGTTTTCTGTGGGTTGGGTGGTACTACCCCGGGCGAGCCGACCCATTCATGCTGAAACCAGTAATACCTGCAACGTGGCTCTACCACCTACCAAAATCAAAATCAAAAAAAGTTTCAATTCCTCCACGAGTACACATTGATACGCGGATTGTTTTTTTTTATTCAATCTACGACACTCTGCAATACATTCAATAATAAGAATAATATACAATATAAAGAGAAACTTATTTTTGGTAAAATATCCATCTAAGTTATCTCTGTGATGTTAGCCACCCTGAAAACGAATACCAACTTTATCAACTGAAGATACTTGCTAATATCACATGCTGTAAGGCTGATGATTTCATTGATCGTAAAACAATTAATCACAGAGCGTAAATCGACTATTAACATTCGTTACTGTAAACAGTTTATGATTTTTGTATTAGAAGAGTTAGATTGCAGGAATATTATTAAGGCCAGAACGCTTTATTCCTTTATTCCGATAGTTCCAGTGTTACATCTTTACCTTAGATATTTTAAAATTTCTATCTATCAACCCTTTTCTAGTCAATTACTTCTTATGGGCATTTTTCTCATATTAATATAAGTTCATGCAATTTATCGAAGGCTGAATGAATGAACAACTGTGAACAAAAAACGAAATTACGAATAAAAGCATTTTGTCGATAGCTGTACAATATTTCACATCGCCTACGATTTTAATATTGAATATTGTATTCACATCCTATCTACATTAGGATGAAAATACACGATAATGGATTGTGGACTTTAATACCGATAGCATATGTTCCTTAATCGTAATAAATTTGAATGAAATATAAATGAATACAGAAATTAAATTAATCTTCAATGTTAATTAATTGATCGAATAATTGTAATTAATTTCTTTTGACTGGGTCAAGAACTTTTAAGATGAAGGTCTTGTGTATAAATAGTTTTATCGTGTTGTATGGGTAGAGTGAGTAGAAACAATAAGTAATTTTTTGAAGTCAAAACTTCTTTAAGCGCGATAGGCGGTATTTGTTTGGCAGGAGAAAAACTTTGAGTTTCGGGTCAGCGACCTGCTAGTTAGCGTGATCCACCGTATTTTTTATAATTGATTGATGATGATTTATACATAGATTATATTTTCTACGATTTTTTTAATCGTATTAAAATTGATCCTTAATAGTATTGCAAGTATTAGGTATGTAACTAAACGCAAACGCTGTGAGACGTAACAAAACGCAAACGTCAAGTCGTTTTGACGTATGAATTGTCATACACAGCTTCCGTTTTTTTGCTTTGCCGTAACTTATTGTCATTCTATAATATACAAATTCATAATAATCTTGTTGTTATATTACCAACGCCCACGGTTTTTCTAACAGCGAGATATAGTTCCATTAATAAAGCAGAAACTTTCTCCCATAAATGAACTTAGGTGTGCTCTTCTTCATAGTGAGCGGTAAAACGATGTTGGACTTAATTAATCTCCACTTTTAACAAACATTAAACATTTTCAATTAAATTATATTTAAATTTAACTTCACTGTAAAAATATCACAAGCAAATAAAACCTTTACAATCCCTTTCTATCCTAAACTATAATAGATATAAACATATAAAAAATGATTGACACGTATAAAGAAATTTAAATATGTTAAAATAGTTGTTCAATATTAGAATGAATGAATTTTATGAATGACCCATTGAAACGACTAGCGCGTCAAATATAGGGTGTGTCCACATAAATGTACAGTCATTAACATAACACAGTTGAGAAGTTTTGACATTTCGTATTGTCGACCATTAGCATACTGGCCAGTGGAAAGATACGACGGTGTTCCTCATTTGAATGCATGGTTATAGAACATTGTTATGAAATTTGAGAATATTTTTACTTTTTATACCTACTGAATTGAAGTGAAAGAAATATTATTTTTGAAGTTATACTTCTTTTGGCACGTTAGGGAAAAATTATTTGAGTAAATTTTTACTATGTGCGCGCATACCGTCACGATAAACCGACACCCTGAAGTTATTACGATGCGCGCGAACACCGTTACGAAAAACCGACACCCTGAAGTTAGCTATAGTCAACATTTACTTTCTTTGTATTAAAACTTTTAATATATTATATATCTTTTTGCTATTGTTAGTGTTGTTTTTTCTACAAACGTAGAATAAGGCAAAAGATAAAACTTTTTGAAAAGATTTTTATCTTGTTACGCCAAAGAAGTATAACTTCTAACGGGTGTACATAAGTGCACACACACTTTTTTTTAACTGAACTATTTTTTGGAATTTGCGTATATCTACTAATTTAAATTGATAACAGTATCGGCTGACGGTGAAAGAAAACATCGTGGGGAATCTGAGAAATGTTCTTGTAGCACCACTGAATGTGGGAAAAATATAGAACTGTTGATTTCTCAGAGTTTAAAATCGCCAATACATCGTGGGCTGGTGTGGTGATTTTCCCATACCTACCTGCGGGAAAAGGCCTATGGCACTGCAGTGGGTCTCTCACAGGCTGATGATGATGACTAAAGTGGTACAATACTTTCCCTGATTTATCTAGAACTATTCAAAGTATTATATATGCTATATATCACTACGTGATATATATATATCACGCTATATTTATAAACGCTAGGCTCATGCAGTTTAACAAGTTACACTATTATAAAAAAACTTATCCTGTACCTCCCCTCCCCACTCCTCTCACCTCTCCCTCTCCCTCCACTAACCCTTCTTTCTTCCAAAGGTTGGCAACGCACTTGCGACTCCTCTGGTGTTGTTAGTGTCCATGGACGGTGGTGATCATTTGACATCAGGTGACCTACCTGTTCGTTTGCCACCTACGACATAAAAAAAATTATATAAGTATTTATTATCACAATAATTTATAACATTAATCATGTTTACATGAAATATGTTATAAAAAAATAAATATGTATCTATAGTTATAAGTCAAATAAAAACTTTATCTCTTATTTCAAACTAACATTTTAATATTACAATCTCAACTTATAAACGATTAACCGTCATATCTTCAAACAATAAAACAAATGTCTGCCCACTCATAACCGTGTAAAGAGAAAAAAAACAATCCAAATATGCATGAATGGACGGAGCGGCGTGTAAGCGTCGAGATAGGTGTGATTAGAACAAGCCTGCGCGTGGGCAGGCGGCCTGTCATCGAGCGAAAGGTCATTGTGTGTGAGTACGAAGAGAACTGTATGTATAGAAGAGTTAATTATTTTATATAAAAATTAAAAAAAATATATATACCTTTATCTTTTATATACTTGGAATAATAAAATAAAATGTTCACCATATCATACAATTTGACATACCCACTCGTGAAGAACAATTTTCTTTTTCTATTTATTCTAAGTTACTCTATTTCACATTAAATCTTATAGCACACAAACGATAAAAACAATTTGGAAAAGTTTTTCAGTTTTAATATTTCATAGACCGAGTATAATTGTATAATAATTATTAAAAATAAACGATATTAAAAAATACATATAATTTAATATACTGTCACAGAGTATGTATATCAATCGATTGTCAGTTCTAAAAATTCTGTAGCAAACAAACTGTATTTGCATTGAATGAACGCGGGCTGGACACACGCGCATCTACGCTGTCATTAGCGGACGTGCGCAATCTGTCGCCGCTCCACCCTGTTCGAAACTCAAATTATTGTGTTTGGAACGCGATCGCGGTCGCTTGCGACACGCGTCGACACTCAATTCAATACCTTATATTTGTACTCGACTGTACATTTAAGTTCCTTAAGATTTGTTCAGATATTTTCCTTTTATTTTCGAGATGTGAAAAATGTTGAAAAACATTCGTTGATCACATTACGCCGATTTTATTTTCTCGTAATGGAGACATCATTTTTGTATACCAGGAAATATATAATCTTTATCGGTCGTTGTAAATAATTGTGAAGTTTAATAGACACATACAAAAATAATAGCTATATAATAATGTATCTTACAAGCCAAATGTGTCCTATCTTAAATACTAATCTTACACATATCTTAAGTACATCAAAAATAATAGTCATTAGACCTAAAAAAAATAACACCTACTTTCAGTTAAAATATTCAAATAGAAGTTAATTTAAAGGTTCTTATTCTTACAGTAACCGTTGCAATTCCGTGTTACTATGAGATGTTTTAACCAGAGTTAACTTATCTAGGATTGTAGGAGATTTTCTTTTCGAACTGACTACGCTATTGACCTAGCAAGGTCTTAACATCTTCACCGGACTACTGGATTGTAGGAGACGTTCTAACTAACTTAAGAGTTTCAACTTATTAGTGTCTGACATCATCTAGCATTGAGGGTGTTTGAAATTGGTTATAGATAGACAGCTTGTAGTGGCCAGTAAACATCGAATAGACTTATTTGTGAATAATAAAAAAATAGAATTATTATGTATATACTATATAAATATTGATATTTAATATTATACAAGCTTAAGACATTATTTGATTTTATTTGTGAAAAGTATGCTAAGTGAGAATGAAATACTATTGCGAACTAACCGTATGGTACACCGCAGGAAATTGGAGTCATAAACTAAATAGCCTGTCGAGAAGTCCCGAACTGTGAATGCCTACACCGGTGACTTATAATTTAGCGTTACTTAGTCACAATAGCCATACTTTATACATAATTAAAGCATATTTAGTGGCATTGGTGACCAATCTCAGCTATTAATATATAATAGTACGGATTTATTCAAAGTTTAAATTGCATCGAGTATGTATCACAGGTAGTCCCATCCTGGTTATATGAAATCGAAAAACTATCCGGTCACAAGAAAAAGCTGCATCGAAAAACTTTTTATATCTCGGCCTTTGTCCACTTTTTTCACAATCAACCCTCATTTATGCTTTTTTGCAGCGAAAAAAAACAACGTTTTATAAGAACTCAAAGGAGACGATGCGAATAATTTCTCGTTTCATGTTTCTTATAGTTTTTTTTAAACGCCCACGGGCATTGTTGGTCCTTATCGATCTAATCTCCTTTTGATAGACCTCCTTAGGGCTATGGACCCCGGATCGTCATTGTCCAGAGTTTTAGAAAAACGTTTTAAAATTGAATCGTAGGCAAGAGTTGATAAATGGTATAAATCCTTCTATTCAACTGATTTAATTATAAATACAGAGTTTTTTTTTTTAATGATCTTGTAAATTTGAAAGAATCTATCGATGACTTTAATAGTAGAAAAATAATTTTTGTAAAGAGGTCGTATTGTAGAGATCAAATTTTTAGCATTTTATGTGCATCATTCGCTTTTTATTAATACCGAACTACGACTGGACTCTAATCTGTCATTAGTTCTTAAGGTCTAACGTATAATGTTTTTTAATCCAATTTTTTTACTTTTTCATATGATTTGACAAACATTACCTTCCATACTAACATTATTCTGTCAATTACATACATACACAAAAAAAAAGAGAATTAACCAAATAGATAGAGCCGTTTTGAAATAAAAGCGCTTATATACATGTGGCAATCGATTTTTATTTATTTAGATTGGAATTTACCCGGGGCTCTGCGCGTGTTCTTTAAATTGTATTAAAGAAATGTAAAATTGTAGGAAAACGTACAATTGTAGAAATGCACCTTCAAAAACATTTGTAAGTACGACACGCACACCACTATAACATTTAACGTGTAGATTAATTAAATATGTCAATACTAAAAATGTGTCGAATGGGATTTACCATCAGCAAAATATTTGGAACTTTAATCCACTATAAGTATAACCTCCACAGTGTTCACTTACACTTTGTAAGAAAGTAATGAAAAGCATTCCGGATATTCTACTACAGACGAAGTAATAGCTAGTCTAAAATATATATTTTTTTGTCATAACTGGCAAACGAATTTGTGGGTCACCTGATGTTAAGTGATCACCACCGCACATAGACAATAACAACACCGGGGGAGTCGAAAGTGCGTTGCCAGCCTGTGTTTGGGGGAAACGGAGTGAGGGGGGATAGGAGAGGGGAAGGGAGGTGGGCCTATGGCGCTCTTACTGACCGAACGAAACGCAACAATGCAAGCACTGTTACTTCACGTCGGTTTTCTATGAGAGGGTGGTACTACCCCAGACGAGCCGACCCATTCATTCTGAAATCAATAATAGCTTCAGCGTGGCTCTACCAAAACTTCTCATAAGTCCAGCTATCTGCCGGTAAAAGTGCCGTGAAAATCGTTTCAACCATTTTGGAGACAGCACTGCGGATGAAGCCGCGCGTAGCAGCTAGTCTAAATTACAATTGTCTACGTCATCTGCTGCTACTTTAGCTATTGCCAGTGAATTTTCCGTCAATTACCCTGAACAAATTTACAGAAAGAGAGACGTATCGACAATTTTGTTTTTATTGTATTTTTGTCATCAGTATCGTTTATACTTTTACTAGCGAGTCTGGCGGACGTTGTCCTGCTCTGATAATAAGAAAAATATAAACAAATTACCAAGACCTTCCTCATGAATCCCTCTATCTACTGATGAAAACAGTATGAAAATCCGTTCAGTAGTTTTTGAGCTTATCGCGAACAGACAGACAGACGGGGCAGAGGACTTTGTTTTGTACTATGTAATCCAATTGGTAAAAAGTTATTATTTTGATATTTCATATATACAATTAATTTTTGTTATATGTATAGATAAAAGATAAATAGGTAGAGTAAAAAATAAACATCACCTCAGCAAATGAAATAGCCGTGATTCCTAAGCTCGAAACGAGTGGACAGATAACCAAAGTACCGAAAAATCAATAGTTATGATTTTTTTTTAAATCTTATAAATAAAAAGATAAATGTTTCATGAAAGGCATATTAAAATGCCGATCGTGTATCAAGATCAGCAGATCAGCAATTAGTTACATTTTATTTATACTTATGGTCATCTAAGAAATTTGTTGATTTTTTGCCCGACCGACACGCTAAGGGATTTAATAAACAATGTTTTTAATCATCTCCTCACGGACCCTGATCGTATCTGCGACACATGTTGTGGAGGCTAATGAGTTTATAGACAAAAAGTTTACGTTCCTTATAGCTCAGTAGCGACACTTCGAAAACCGAGACATGTAAAGATTTTCTATAACATCTATAAAAAAATGAACATTTAAATATTCTTGTATTATTTATATTATCCCCTTAATTTTTTATAATACCTATAACTCCTTGGACTCTCCATTTAAAAAGTATAGCATAGTAACAATACAATATTTCCAATCTATTTAAAAAACCATCTCTTCATATTCATTTCTAAACTACAGTACCAGACATAACAAATATATGAGGGTGGTTTAGATTCCGATTCTTGCATACACTAATCTATGTGTTTTATACTTACAGAATTATCTGAGACTGTGTTTCACATTTCCTGGAATTCTTAATTGCAGTGTTAGGATATAGAATCTGTTAAAGCTATTTTCTGTACCAATTTTTCATTCACTTACTTATAAAACAAAGCGTTTAACTGTTTTTGAGTGGAATTTTGTAATTGAATTTTGACTAATTTCCTGATAAACTAGACACTTGGAATTTTTAACATAGTCCAGGGTTAATAATAAACCAAGGAAGAGAAAAGAAAAAAGAAGAAGAAGATTGAAATAGTGTATTATATTATTGGTAGTTACAAGCAAGCATTTTTGAAGTTCTACTTCTTTTGGCGCGTTAGAGAAAAATGATGAGAGTAAATTTTTACGATGCGCGCACACATCGTCACGAAAAACCGACACCTTGAAGTTAGCTATATATAGTCAACATTTTCTATTGTTAGTGTACTTTTTTCTACAAACGTAGTATAAGGCGAGAGATAAAATTTTTGAAAAGATTTTATCTTGTTACGCCAAGGAAGGATAATTTCTAACGCGTGTACATAAGTACACACACACACACTTTTTTATTTCAGTTATAGTTGTTAATCAGGTAAAAAGGCATGGTAATAAGTCAGAAATTCGTTGAAGAATTTCACGCATAAAACTTAAAAAGGTAAATTATTTTCATATTAATATTTTAATTTTGGAAATTATTGAAAAATATGTAAAGTCTATATCTTGTATTTATTCCTAGGATTTAATACCTAAACAGGTTACCCTGAAAATGGATGGATATGAATTTTAGTAGTTTAAAAAAAATGGTTTATAAGGCGTGGACTGAAGGTAACAGGTAATTGATACAATAACATATAACTTTAAATAACAACTTTATTACACTGTAAAACATCGGAACCAATTTAAGACTTTTTTCATTGTTAATTCTCTTCAATATTTGTAGAATTAAGTATGTATTACATGCGTTACTCATTTTTTTAAACCTATACAAGTATTTTTAAAGCCATAGAGATTTCACAATAACAAGTTTTAAGATACTCGTATACCTAATGTAAGAGTTTAAGAATACGTATTTATGAGGCTGAGAGAAATTAAATTTGTTACTTTTATTTAGTTTGAATAACGTGGAATGTACAAAAAAAAATTGATCATGTCATTAATCTTAAATTATTGTATACCGGTGATAACAATTATTTGTTTAAAAAATTATAGAATTAAGTACATAAAATTATGCGTCCTAAATAAACATGGACTATTCGAGAATTAATGTATGAAACCTACTTTGTTACGTCATAAAGTACCTAATACTTTAAATGACACAAAAAGCATAGACAACTAGGATATCTTGTATTAATTGGTAATAATGTATGTAACACAGATTAAAGTCAAATGGATATTTCATCTGTATATAGAGACATGCTGTTTATTTAAAAACAAGTAAAAGGGCGAAGCAATTCGAGACAGGCTGCCACTTGAAATGATTTACGCAAAACGTGTTTGGTGTCCATAACGGTATGTTTTTTTTTGTTTCGCGTGAACTCGGCTCACAAAAAACCTATTTCTGTTTCACATACGCAATAGTGGCTGGTGGCGATCTCTTTGCCTTAGGGGTTGTTGCTGTTTATTATCACGCTTTGAATCCAACTTCATAACAGACACTAAAGACATAATGATTGATTGAAATAGTGTCAAGGAACATGTTATTTGCGATCTCTACTACTTTTACACCAATTTTACAGTGGTTTAAAAGTTTGAAAACTTTATAATTGACTTACAACATTATAGGAACTATATTAAAACATTTTAAATTGTTTATCTTAAATATCTATAAAATTATATACAGTATGTGATGTTGTGTACATTCATAGTCTTTACTAGACAGCAAAAAATGAATGAATTTTCCAGTTTTAAATCATTACCGCGAGCTTATATTGCTATAATTGATTCTGCTATCAAATTTGCTCAAATTAGTCTACGTAGGTTCCCGTAGGCTCAAAACTTTAATCAATGAATGCTCAACTTTTTAAAACGATTCTTGGTTGTTTAACGAGAAATTAATGTGAATGATGGCCGAATTGTTACTTTATCAGGACTGGTATTTTTTCTATTTCTTGAAATATACTGCACTAGGATTTGCCCGTGATTTTGCTCGTTTTAATTAGTTTGTCCCTCAGGATTTTTTTTTTCCTCGAACTGACTACGCTATTGACCCTGCAGGGTCTTCACAGCTTCACCGGACTACTAAGGCGAGCGCTTGAGTCACTCAGCCGATTTGTTTTTTTTAGGTAACATACACAAGGGCGCATGCGCACCTCGGCTTGGGCTGTTACCTGGAAAAAGTCGCGTCTGACCTAGCTAACTATTCTAAGCTATTCATACATATATACATTTGTGAACCATACAATCGAAATTGCATGATTCACAAATGAATACCTGTATATCGGAATGAAACGAACTAAAATTATTCGATTCAGTTCGTTGTGTCCCTCAGGAACAATACTTCTTTCTGTATGAAAAGTATTATAACTCTTTTCTCTACCCCTGACAATGATGTAAAATTGTATGATGGTCAGTGTATGTATTGATATCTGTTTGTATGTATGATGAGTATTTAAGACGTGAAAGCGTAAAAATGATCAAACTCACGCTCACATTTATTATATTAGTAAGGAATTATAACGTGTTCCGAAGCCATTACGAGTTACAAACCTTCAAGAAACGGGCGTGCACTTATTTAAAAGGCCGGCAACGCACTTGCGACACCCTTGGTGCTACTAGTGTCTATAGATGGCGGTAATCACTTACAATCAGGTGACCCACATGTTCGTTTGCCTCCTATGATATAAAAAACACGAAGAATATATAAAGCAGTATTCATATTTTCTGAGAACCATTTTTATTTTGCAATCGTATTTAATATAAGTTATAGGAGTATTCACTGCTACACAAAAAGATTTTGATCAGCGATTTTTTGCCTAAGGTTTTCGAGTTCGTCATATCGTAGGTCATTTTCGATTGTCACGTAGATTGACCGTGATTAATGTATCGTGCTACCTGACGCGGGTAGATGTTAACCTTTTTAATAGATTATTGATATCAGTATACGTTTCTTGTTAGTATGGCCATTAGATTTTTTTTCTTTACTGTCGTATGAATTCATATTTATGGTGTTATGAATTTATATTGCGTGGGCTGAAGTTAAATAATATTATTATTCCAATTGTGAATTGTTTTATATTCTTTATAGGCATTAGCGTATGGTTATAATTTTACCTTACCTTACCTTTTGTTAGATAACGATGTGGTCTTAGATGGTATACACGCTAAACCTATAGAAGCTGGCTCTGAAGTGCAACTGCTGGATCTCACCTATAGGTGCTTGCTAAACGAGGGCTTGCTATCAAGCGCAGCTACCATAACACATCAACAGGTGCTTGGTGATTGATTTTCAATTCGAGGGTGGTAGCTAGCCAGATGGACTTAGAAAATCATAGACATTTTTTTTATGTCGTAACTGGCAAACGAACAGATGGGTCGGGTCATCTTATGTTTAGTGATCACCACCGTCCATAGATACTAACAACACCAGAGGAGTCGAAAGTGCGTTGCCAGCCTGTGTTTGGGGGAGGGGGAGGGAGAGGGGAGAGGAGAGGGAAGGGGGAGCAGAGGTGAGCGTCCGGCGCTCTCACTAACCTAACGAAACGGAACAATGCAAGCACTGTTACTTCACGTCGGTTTTCTATGAAAGAGTGGTACAACCCAGGGCAAGCCGACCCATTCGTGCTGAAACCAATAATAGCTTCTGCATGGCTCTACCACCTACAAGACTTGGTTCTATAACGATATTTTGCTTCAAGGAAAGGTGTGGACCTCATCCTCAAGGATTCGATTATATATCGATCGAATATGTTAACTACTGAGTCATCATCGTATCTGTAATTTGCAACATGGAAGTCATGGAAATCTCAGTATGGACAAGCCGTTTAAAAATCTCAATTGTTTTTTTAATATATTAGCTAAAGCTTCCCGCTACTACGTCTACGTTTGTATCATTATAAAGGTACCCTATATAAGGTATTTATTTCATTTAAAAAATCATGAAACACTTATTTTTTACTTTCTAACTGTACTTTTTTGTATGTTATTATCTTTATATATAAATTTCTTCTGTTCGTGTGTATGTCACTGAACTACTCATAAACGGCTGGACCGGTTTTGATGAAATTTTGTGTGCGTGTTCCAATGGATCCGAGAATGATTTAGATTTTGACCCGGTAGGTGGAGCTGCGGTTGAATTTTATTACTTAAGTTAAATATAATTTTTCATAAATCTAAGTTCAGATATTACGCATTTTCATACAAATGTTCATTCTTTCTTCACCACCTTGTTGTTTGACACTAGGTTGAATTTCCAAATATCCTTCGTCACTGCTCACTTCCGGTGTAAAAGGGATCTTGCATGCAAATTTTCACAGGCCTAGCTTCAATAATTTGAGCGGTGTGATGATAAGTAAGTGAGTCAATTATTTTGCTATATAGGTATATAGTAACGGAACCGGTGAACTTTGTCCTGCCTTGATAATAAACAAATTGATATAAAATTGATAATAAAAAAAAGTTAACCGCACTACCACCTACGGGGTCCAATTGTGAATCTAAGCTATTCTTGGATCCACCTGAAAAACCACAATTTTTTTATCCAAATCTGTCCAACCGTTTAAGAGGAGTTCAGTCATAAACACACGGATGGAAGAATTATATATATAAAGATAGGTATCGAATTAAAGTAATAGGGTGCTAAATTAGTATAGTCCAGGCTACCAAGCGACGAAAACTTAATCATTTACCCGGGAGGTAAGGCGAGAGGTGCGGCGGGGAACGTCCCACACGTGGTCCGCAGAGGAGCACATGTGCGCCGGCGACTCGAATGGCCACATATGATGTGGACATCCTATTTCATGTATGAGAATTTATATTCCATGATGTATGTTTGCTTGGACAATCGGTAACAAAAGCGTCTATATAGAATTATTTCAATGAAACCTTTGAACCATTTTATTACTCCAATTTAAAACGTAATTAAAGCTGTCGAATCCCACATAATATTGTAAGCGTTTATAATGACTGTTTATTTGTCACGCCTTAAGGACTCAACCGATCATCATACAATTTTGCATACACTTTGGCAAGACTATAGAAAAGACAGACTACCTTCCATCCAGAAAGAATGTGCTTAAAAGACATAATAAACAAAACAAAAATTGTCTGCCTAACGCCAGGATTTTATTATTAAAAACCATTTCTTTTATAGGCACCGAAATGGACGATACAACATTGAATCGCCTTCTGAAACATCTAAACTACTATGAAACTTCTTGGCAGTTTTTCTCAGTAAAATATGTAATGAATTTTTATAAGTTATTATTTAAATAAAATTCATATATATTGACTTAAACTATTGGGTTTGATATTTAACGATTTAGCCAAGTAAGTTCAGTAGATTAAGGTCTTTCGTGATATAAATCTTTAATCATAGAAAAAAAAACTGTGTCCGTGTAAAAATTAGTGTAAAAATATTTCCGAATATTTTTACACTAATTTATAGAATGTCAGGAGAACACTGTCCAAACTTAGCAATTTTGAAATAAGGTACAGCATGTTCTAATTTTAATGCATGCTAATTAGATAAGATGTGACAATATTTAACTTTGACAACTTATGTTCTCGAGTGTACAAATACCATTTTTAGAACATTTGGTTTTTTATTAGGTCTGACCATATGGGTCACTTCGCGATGACTGTTATGGTTTAATAAAATTTATAATATACACCGCCATTAATACAAGTCACTGGGACACATTGAAGATAACTACCACTCCATTATAATGGCATGCAGTTGTTTTTGTTTAAGGATTAACGTTGCAGGAATAAGTAACTGATGTTCTCGGTGATAAATTATTTTAATAGCGTGTTTTTACATGATAGCCGATACCAGTCTTTGTATTTTGCATAAATTCTTTTAGTCACCTATTTATAGGTACTTACTAGCTTTCGCTCGCGGCTTCGCTCGTAGTAATATGGATTTCATCTATCGCTCGGAAATAGTAAACTATTTCTGGGTGAAATAGAGTGGATCAATATGTGAACGATGGTGAGGTCTGGAATTGACTCCTCTCTGTGCATCCACTAAAAATGAATGTATGATGTATTGGAAGTATATATGTTAAGAAGATAAACCCGGTCGAGTTTCTTGGTGGTTCTTTTCGATAACTGGGTTGTTTTCCGTACCGGTTGTAGTTTTGACGTTCATAAGTGCCTTATTAAGGCCTAAACTGAATAAAGTATTTTTGATTTGATTTCATTTGAAATATACCCTGTGTCCTTTTCTTACAACGTTTATATACAATTTCATGATGTTCAGTTAAATATTTCAGGTGTGAAAGCGTAACAAACAAATAAACAAACTCATATTCGCATTTATAATATTAATTATGATTTTTGATAGCTAAGAATGTTGCATACACGTTTTCCAGGGTTACAAGGACATCTAGAAAAAAAGTACTTCAAAAGTGTACATTTACATTTACAAGCTCTTCAAGGTCGGCACTATAACAGTGACCCCTGGTGTTGCAGTTGTCCATAGGCGACGGTAACCATCTAACATCAGACGGGCCGTCTGCTTGTTTGCTGCACTTTATAAAAAAAAAAAACATTAACATTACAAAAAATCTAGTACAATATACCAACGTTTGACCACAAATCACACCTTATGTTAAATCACGAATGTAGCCTGAAATGGTAACACTAAAGTCTAGAAGGTAAGGTTCTTAGGTACTGCTGCCGGAATACATCTGCTCAGCGACAGATTTTTAACTTGAGAATGGTAGATAACCAGGCAAGCTTTACAAAGTCGTACCATGTCATACCATCATATTTTCCTTCACTAATACTTCTGGCTCATTGTAACGCTTGATCCTACGCAATCGACTTTGTGTTCGAATAAACCATCAATAGATTATAAGCACTTTAATCTTCAATTGATTCTATCGCTTCAACCATTTCCCTAGGATCCCAATTCAAATGCATTTTAATCGCTTTAATTTATACTTTTCATATTACAACAAAATTGTCGCTTTTTATCCTTATAAAAAAATGACTTTCCAAAAGGAGTCTATAATGCTTGTTTTTTTTTTTCTTTTTTTCTCGAACTGACTACGCTATTGACCCGGCAGGGTCTTCACAGCTTCACCGGACTAAATATAATGCTTGTAATTTTTAAATGATGTAATAAATACAAATGTAGTACTCTTAATGGTGGTAGAGTCACGCTGAAACTATTGCTGGTTTCAGCATGGATGGGTCGGCTCGCCCAGTCAGTCATTCAGTCAGTTGGTTTCTTCTCGCGCGCCCCGGCATGGCGGGCGTGCGGGGAGACCGCGTCAGGGTGACCCCTCTTGCGGTAGTTTCGCTCACCCCCCGTTTTGACGGGGGTGTCTTCTTTTCCGTGATTCGCGCGCACGCGCGCTATGTCAACTGAGTGTGCCTCATTCTCTGTGGTATCTACTGTGTGTGTGGTGCAGCTGCGGTGGTTAAGAGCTTCGCTTTTCGGACAAATTCGCTTTTTGCAACCTTCCCTCGTTCGCTGTACTCCGCCTTTATTTTCTCGGCTTCTTCCAGTGAGGCTGTCTGCAGTATTTGATCGCGCTCTGAAACCAGGGCGGCCAGCCTGGTCTCGAACGCAATCAGCACTTTTTCCGCGGCGTCTGCTCGCTCTTTCGCTCTAGCTTTCCTGCTTCTTCTGCTGCTCTTGGGTCCCGTAAGGGAGGGGGGAGGGTTGGCGGGGGCCATGAGGCTCGCCGCTGCCGTCTCCTCGACCTCCTTTGGGGGTTGTCTGACTTCGTCTCGTCGAACTTCGCGTCGTCGCTCGTTGCCGGTCCGTAGTAGGGTGCCGGCCCGGCGGTTTCTCAGCTCCCGTTTGAATATCGGGCAGCGCGGCTCGCGTGGGGTAGTGCCACCTTCTTATAGAAAGCCGACGTGAAGTGACAGTGCTTGCATTGTTGCGTTTCGTTCGGTCAGTGAGAGCGCCAGAGGCCCACCTCCTGTCCCCTCTCCTCTCCCTCTCCCTCCCCTAACCCTTCCTCGCAAGGGTGGCTAAGCACTTGCGACTCCTCTGGTTTTGTTAGTGTCCATGGACGGTGGTGATCACTTAACATCAGGTGACCCAACTGTTCGTTTGCCACTTAGGGCATAAAAAAAAAGAAAAAAAAATGTAGTATTTTGTTTTAATTGTCCCATTACTGCCTCAAGGTATTTAAGGTATACACTTAATTACCATGTCATGCCTCTCGAATTAACGATTTTAAACGCCGATAATTTTATAATCCTATATTTTCTTATTATAATTTTCTCGAGATAAACCTGCAATTCATTTCAAATTCATAAATGTACATCAACACGCAAAGTACATACTCGTTCATGACAATTTAAAAATATTTAACAAATCATCCCTATTGATCCCATATCCCATCGAATACACGAGGGTACAAAATCTACCAACGCGTCGTCAAGAAAGTTCGTACAAAAACTAAGTGAAATACCGCTAGCCGGCTCGACGCATCTGGAAGTCGTTGCGCTCTCACCGTTACCCTGTGCTCCGCCTGACCCGACGACTCGAACAAAAAACGTTTAGCGTTCGAGTGCTCCAGCCTCGCACGACCTGAAACACAACAATACTTATAATTAATATCGCGTGCATGATAATGATAGAAATAAGGCGGAACTTTGTAGGTCCGGGAATTTTCTTAGATACGCATTGAATGGCGATTCTTTATTTCATTGTTGTGTATTTTTTTATGGTTAAAGTGTGAATAAACTATTCTATTTTCAAATATTTTTATGTTTTACTAAGTTCAATGTTATTGAGTGTACACCCATATTACTTCTTTTTTACTTTAATCAGTAAATATATTTTATTAATTACATTGGACAAACATTAGCCATTTACAGAAAAATATATTTAAAATCGTCATATATATTGATTAAATGGAATTCAAGCCTGGTAATTGGAAACATACAATACTAATGAACACATTACTACACAGATCAAATACAAACGTTTCTGTTTTGATGTGGTAGAGCCACGCTGAAACTGATACTGATTTTAGCATGAATGGGTCGGCTCGTCCGGGGCAGTACCACCCTCTCATAGAAAACCGACGTGAAGTAACAGTGCTTGCATTGTTGCGTTTCGTTCGGTCAGTGAGAGCGCCGGAGGCCCACCTCCCCTCCCCTCTCCCCTCTCCTCTCCCACTCCCTCCCCTAACCCTTCCCCCAAAGGGTGGCAACGTACTTGCGACTCCTCTGGTGTTGTTAGTGTCCATGGACGGTGGTGATCACTTAACATCAGGTGACCCACATGTTCGTTTGCCACCTATGACATAAAAAAATATATATATATCTAATGACTGTAATGTGACTTGTAAATATTTTATCCAAAAATATGTTTCTTTTATATGAATTTACATACGCTTAGGTAATATGAGTAACAGTAGTTTTTATTATAAATATCACAGGATATACCGATGACAAAACAAATATCCGTTGACGCTAGAGGTCAAACACCATATTGCGTAAAGTCAGCCCAGATGAGCTGAGGTTTACGTGATTTTTTGTCCACCTCTGCGCCTATTTTTAACCACTATGCGGCCTGCGTTGATGGGAGATGCGACCGCTTATAACCACTCGAAGTGAATTAAGAAAACAGTAAATAATTATTTAAAGATGTTCGTGAATATTTAAGCTTTTATGATATAGCTGTTCTTATTGAAGTAATAAACAATATTCAAAATATACTTTAGACGGAATGCTATTTCTTTAGAAGTAAGTAGGCAAATAAATAAACACGTAGGAGCCGTTCACATTTGGTCAACATTGGTTAAGACATAGGCTGAGTGTGCTGCGTGGGAGGAGCAGCGCCGCATCCTGGTGGCGGCCGTGGGAGCGGACTTATCGCTGCCGAGCGTGGTTTCGGCCATGCTCGGCAGCGAACAGGCTTGGCGAGCGATGGCCTCCTTCTGCGAGGAGGTCATCTCGCAGAAGGAGGAGGCGGAGAGGGCCCGCGAGGCAGACCCTCAAAGTGGCCGTCTCCGCCAAAGGAGGACAGGCAGGAGGAGAAGGCGCTTCGCCCAACTCCTCCTGCCACCGTAGCCGGACCTGAGGGGATGGGCCGGGGGGCCCATCTCCTCATTGCACGGGTCCGGCGGACGAGGGGGGGCAGCCGGTGTGTACCCGGTCTGTCCCTCTATAGGTAGGAGCCCGGCGGTCACCTTCCGCCGGGCGGACCGTGGGGGCGGCTCTACAAGGTTGATTAGCTCGAACGATCCCTTGCCGCCCCCACAAAACGGTCTGTCGGTACACCGTGGGGTTTTAGTCCGTGCGACTCGGACATAACCCACCCTCTCCCCCGGGAGGGTGGCGTATCCATAAGGGATTTCCCCACGTTAAAAAAAAAAAAAAATGGTTAAGACATAGAGCACTGAACAATCTCTAGCGACTGGAAAATATATTATGAAGAAAAGCATACTAACTTACTCTTTCTTTTTTTTATGTCACAGGATGCAAGCGAAAAGGTGGGTTAACCACCTGATGTTAAGCGATCACCACCGTCCATAGACACTTGCAACACCAAGGGAGTCGCAAGTGCGTTGCTATCCTGTGTTGGGCGGATGGGGAGGAAGGGTAGGGGGAAGGGTAGTGGAGGTGGGCCTCCGGCACCCTCACTGACCGAACGAAACGCAACAATGCAAGGACTGTTACTTCACGTCGGTGTTTCTATGAGAGGGTGGTACTACCCCGGGAGAGCCGACCCATTCATGCTGAAACCAGTAATAGATTCAGCGTGCCTCTACCACCTAAAATTCACCTTCTGTATCCACTTACGTATTATTGTAATTTTCGGTGATTTTCCTTGGGCCAATCAGTATTTAATTTAATCGACCTTAACAAGCACGTATGAATATCTGATTATAGAGTGTAGTATATAAATAAAGCTATAGGGTCTGTTATTTGTGCACATTAATCTCTGAAAAAACTCTTAACTGCTTTTTAACGAAACTTCTACTTGAATTTAGAGAAATTTTCAAAGTATTGTCTACGCTTTTCTATAGGGTTAAGTAATTATATAATTCAGCAATAGTGATTTAAAAATTGGTAAGAGTTAAGTAAAAAAAATAATAATGAAATAAAATAGAAACCATCCCAGGATTAATACAGACAAAACGTTTAATTCCCTTGAAATAACAGGTTTTTTTTTTGTAATTCATATCGAGTGTACTACCTTGCATTGCATATACGTATATCTGACAAAACTGACATATAAGATATTTAAAAATTTTAAAAATCTTTATATGCGCATTACCCAATAACCTTTAAGTTGGAAAATAAAAAAAAACATTATCTTTCGTTTTTTTTTTTATGTCATAGGTGACAAACGAACAGGTGGGTCACCTGATGTTAAGTGATCACCACCGTCCATGGACACTAACAACACCACAGGAGTCGCAAGTGCGTTGCCACCCTTTGGGGGGAAGGGTTAGAGGAGGGAGACGGAGAGGAGAGAGGA
Source organism: Antheraea pernyi (assembly GCA_015888305.1). Classification (NCBI taxonomy): domain Eukaryota; kingdom Metazoa; phylum Arthropoda; class Insecta; order Lepidoptera; family Saturniidae; genus Antheraea; species Antheraea pernyi. Next base: position 47,459 of record MU158793.1, on the reverse strand, counting down.
GAGGGGAGGGGAGGTTGGCCTCCGGCGCTCTGACTGACCGAACGAAACGCAACAATGCAAGCACTGTTACTTCACGTCGGTTTTCTATGAGAGGGTGGTACTACCCCGGACGAGCCGACCCATTCATGCTGAAACCAGTAATAGCTTCAGCGTGGCTCTAACACCATTAAAATTTGATCACTTATATACTGTTATTAATACAACAAGCAAATATTTTTGTGATATTAAATCCTGTGACAAACTTATTCCCTCGACTCTTTGTCAAATGCATTGAGTAAAACGGACCTTTTTAAACAAAATAACGTTTTTCACATCCTTAACAGTGATACAAGAGACCGTTCAGTTGACATCGGCGCAGAATCCGTTAGACGGTTGCACCTTGCAAATGGTAAATAACCTGCGACCTATTTATCCGGCTGTGAAAAAAACATAGAACAAAACAAATCTACGATTACTATTTTTACTACTCCGGAATTACCATATTCAACCTTATTTTATTATGCAATAAGGTTCTTTAATATTTACAATAGTGTAAAAGTAACTTTGCCTTTGCAACCACATGTGGGAAAGATTCTGGATCGTTTTTTGTGCGCAGCCCTAAGTTTCTGCGACGGATGTTTGGTCTCCTTTGGTTTAATAATTAAGTTTTGCTTTTACATTAGCGTCCCGTTACAGATTTGACTTGTGTAATTAAAAACGTGTTATGTTGACCGACCTTGCTAATATTTGATTCGATTTCGAAATCAAATAGTTAAATATAGCTTGTTGGGATTTGTAATTATTCTCTTCATTTTGATGATAACAAGGTTTAATATCGTTTTTTTTTATATCATAGGAGGCAAACGGACAAGTGGGTCACCTGATGTTAAGTGATCACCACCGTCCATAGACACTTGCAACATCAAGGGAGTCGCAAGTGCGTTGTCAACCTGTCTTGGGGGAGAGGGGGAGTAAGGGAAGGAGGAAGGGAAGGAGAGGTGGACATCCGGCGCTCTCACTGACCGAACGAAACGCTTGTTGCGTTTGCAAGCACTGTTACTTCACGTCGGTTTTCTGTGAGAAGGTGGTACTACCCCGGGCGAGCTGGCCCATTCATGCTAAAACCATTAATACCTTCAGCGTAGCTCTAACACCTACAATTTTTGAACCCCAAGGATTTATAATGATTGTACATAATCTATATATATAAATAAAAGTGTCGGTTACTTGTCCTGCTTAATCTACGAAATGACTAAGCTGATTATGATGAGGCTAAAACTGGTAAATGAAAAAACTTTCAGAGTATTTTATAAGTTAAATGTAATTACAATTATGCGTATGAAGAAAGTAGTAATTGTAACACTCGAAATTACTTATGTCATAGTACTTAGGTACTAAGTACCTAATTACAAAATTAAATTTATAGAAAGGAATGATTAATCCAAAAATGATATATAGATTCCATATAAGAAAAAAAAAGTGCGTGCGTATATATATATATATATATATATATATATATATATATATATATATATATATATATATATATATATATATATATATATATGTTTTTTTTAATTTTTCTAAAGTTTTAGATTTGTATAAATATAAACAAGACTTATAAATTAGTTCGCCAAAGAAGTTTCACTTCTGACATGTGTACTTTGTACGCACGCACTTTTTTTTTCTTATATGGAATCTATATATCATTTTTGGATTAATCATTCCTTTCTATAAATTTAATTTTGTAATTAGGTACTTAGTACCTAAGTACTATGACTATATGATATATAAAAAATAATACAATTTTATACATAAAGTTTATTTATAAATTTAACTCACTGTTTATACACTGTATAAGTGCTAATATTATTGTAAATAGATGAAAAATCTGCGTTTACTGCAAATGACGTTATGCGACAGAATTGCCATCTAAAGTTCTAATAATTAACTTCCGTTGCATACCTGCGTGACGTTACGTCTGTAAAAATTTTACCCTCATGCGCCAAAAGAACTTACACTTCAAAAATAATTTCCACGAAAACCACAAAAACAATCTAATATAAAATATTACATATATACTTTTGAGTGTTAAAAGTAAGTACTATTTAGCCGAGAGCTCGCGAGTCCAATGTTTGAAGATTGCTTATCGTATGACCATAATTGAAAGTTCTTGTGGCTAAGTTTTGAATATTTATATATGTATGGTATATCGGCTGTTTAGTCACCATAATATATGCTATGTTGTTTTAACCTCTAAGGAATTGTATCCTCATATAAACATTTATTCGACTAACACTAGAATATTCTAGAACTTTATACAGTCGTTTCCTTCTCATAGTGAATTAAATTATACTTAAGTTCGTAGCAAAAATAATAACATATATTAATTCATTTTTATTTACAGTTATAACTTTTTAAAGGAAACATACAGAAGTTTTTAAACAGTCGGTGTTTGCAGTTGTTGATTTTCCTCAGAAATAACGTGTCGAATTTGAGCTGTCTTATTTATTGTATCTTTTACCAGAACTCCTTAGAAAAGTATGTTATGATTTGATAGTCTACCTTCGATCCTTCCTCGAGATCAATATGAAAACAAACAAACTACACTTAAATTACAAGAAATAAAACGTTTGTTCCTTTGGTCCTTGCGTTCCATCTATTGTACGGTAATGTAACTATATCGGAAACTATCAAGGATCTATAACAATTATGCAAAGCTTAAGTTAATTCGGAACAATTATTTAAGAATATATACAACAAGAACCCATAGATATTAATTGATATATATTAGCTTACACCTAGCACTTAGTCCGCATGGTTTACATATATTCAAGATGAAAAGTAGCCTTTTCCAGATCCCAGACTACGTCTATGGCAAATGGCATTACGATCGGTTCAGAAGTCGTGAAAAGATGATAAAACCGTCACAGTGACTATCTCTTTTAGTTACGTTACGGGATCAGCCAGTATATATCGAACAACCGAGACACTTGAAGGCCAGCAAGACAGGTACCCCAGTCCGTTAGTGGTATCCGCCGCAAAATACGAACCCGTACCAAACGCTGCGAATTATAAAAGACGTCCGCGACATATTTTTACCGACCCTCCCGATTAAATAACGACAGTGAACGATCAGTATCAGCCTGTCTGCGTAACCACAGATCACGCCACCGTGTTCTGGGCGTCAATTTCGCTCCCGCACACCAGATTAGGCCCCCCTTAGCAGCGGCTCAAGCCTAGGTCTGTTCCCATGGCATGGAGCCCTTGAGTGCGCTGCTCGCGCGATACAGTATCACAAAATCTTACATCACTGCGACAACGTTACACATGTCACCTCCACATACGTACCCACGTGCACACATACACGCTTACACATGCAAGTGGAAGAGTTTTATTTTATTTCCCTTATCAAACTGAAAGAGTTTAAAAAGTTATCCGACACGAAATATATATAAGAGTTGTTGAGGTATGTATGCTTGGTACACATTTCAACAACGCATATATGTATGAAGCTTAGCTTAACTCAGATTTGCATGTACAGGCAACAGACCAAGCCAAGGTGTGCCGTGCACCCTTGAGCTAGTTGTCAAATAAAACCGGCTGGGTGCCTTAAGCGCTCGCCTTAGTAGTCCGGTGAAGCTGTTAAGATCTTGCTAGGCCAATAGAATAGTCAGTTCGAAAAAAAATAATACAGGTACTTACTTTATAGGTGTTAACGTTTGAACACAATGATGTTTGATTTTTGAATTCAATTGAATCAATAATGGCTCAGTAGATAGCGTGTTCAGGCATCCCATCGATCGACGTAGGATCGAATATGCGAATGAGCTGGAGCTTACGGTAAAGAAGAACATTATGATAAAAACATAGCACGGTGGTGTTGAACTTTTTCTAAATTCGTCTGACTGATTACCAATCTCAAGTTGTTTTTTTTTTTATAGTATCACGGCAAAATTACTGCTCTGTACCTGATGGTAAGCACAGTGCAATCCAAAAACAATGGCAACCACCGAGTGACACTATCCATCGCCGGTTGCCGCTGTCATGCCGGCCAGCGAAGAACTGGATATGCACAGGCTGATCCCGAAACACGACCCGCAAAAGCGAAACATTATGACGGGCTATTTCGCCATATACATGGTGGCTGCGAACCAGTCAGGCTGTAAAACCCTACCACCCCGCTTTCGCCAGTGCCAGGTGAGGTTGGCTTGGATGTCTCAAGTCTTAGATGTTATTTGACACCCCTTACACCCATAGTTGAAAACCTATCATCAAGTAACTACAGGTGTGTTGCGGCAGTTGAGAGCCAGTCTCTCTAGGTTTAGCGTGTTTACCATCTTGGACCACATTATCATATAGCTTCAGATGAGATTGTACTCGAACCCCATACGGTGTTATTAGAAAAAAATTAAATACGTATTGAACACTTGCTTTAAAAAGGTTTCGAATTAAATGAACCGCGGTCGCTGAACGTTCGCCATCTTGCTCTTTTGTCTCGCTTTGGTTACGTTAGGTTAGACTTGCGAAAAAGATAACGCGAACTTGCCTCGGGCGAGCGCGGTGCAATTATTACATAACCTTTATAAAGCAAGTATTTAATAAGTATTTAACTTTTTTGTAATAACACGGATAAAGTGTAATACAGTCTCTATTTGTCATATTTCGCGACCCTTACGTTTAAAAAGCAAAAAAAAATAATTAAAATTAATTAATTATTGTCCAATTTCGACCATCGAATGCCCACTAGTATTTTTATTTATTGCAGACTCTGATTTTGTTTGTTTTATTACTGGAAAATTGTTTAAAGTGTAGTGCTGGAGTTTTTGGCGGGATCTTGGAATGCCATGTAGTGGTCATTATATTTTGTCCATAATCTTGTGTTATTTGGCTCTATATTGTGTAATGTTGGTGGTGATTTAATTAATATAGTTTGGTTATTGTGTACAAGTGGATCGGAAATAATAACCACGGAGCGTGGATTCTGACTTGCCAGAAAAACTCTCAGTTAAGTTCTAACAAGATGGCCACCATCTTGTTAGTTCATTGAAATTATATCAAGAAACTTGTAATATCGTTACTCACTTGAAAATGGTTAGTAATGGACTACTAGAAGACCGGTTGCCAAAAATAAAATAGAAGAAGAAAGTGGCCACTAGTAAATATAGAAGTATGATTGCAGTATGTATACTAATATTAATATTATAAGCTAAAGAGTTCAGTTTCAGTGCTTGATAGCTCATTTATCGAGGAAGACTATAAGGTTATATATCATCACATTAAGACCAACAGGAGTGGAGCACTACTGAAGAATGTTTCAAAGTCCGGTTTTTTTTCCTTTTCGGAGCTTCTGCTGCGTGTTGCCGTTAGCCCAAAGTAGCTATTACAGGCGGACGAAATCGCGCGCAGGATCTAGTAATATATGTGATACATAAAGCCCATATTATGAACAGACACCTGGTAAATGTTTTACAATACAAGAATCACGTAGTTTGGCCTCGCGTCGGTCACGTCTCGGCTTCGCGGCCTCTCGTAAACCAGGACCGATTTATTACCCCGTACTGCTTGTCGGATGCGACGCACCGAATTTTGTAATAATATAAAATTATCGTCGAAAGCGTCTGTATAATACATCTCGCCATACTTGGAATGGTGTGAACAAAGTTTACATATTTATCTTAGAGTTGTGTTCATATAGCTGGCTAGTATACTCATCTATACATATAATAAAAATGAAGTATATATATCTATCAATATAGCAAGCAGACCATAATCTTGAAGAACTTTGTTTTTAACCGGAACGGTGGTGACGCTCAAATAGCCTACCAAAGCTAAAGCCTACAGAAAAATTGTAAGGCTAAGGATCCCATCAGACTTCGTAACTATATAATAATAATCATAAACACAGTGGTACAACAAAATAATCCCAAGGAGGGTTGATGTCAGGCAGGCGGCCGATCGTAAAAATTAAGCCAAATCATATACCACAACATGACCAACATGTTGTACCGACCCTACTTATGTGGGATAAGGGTAAGAAGAAAAGTATATGTATCTAATATTAAAGTAACAGATTTTTAATGATCGGAATAATGGAAATTTTTGAAAGAGAATCTCTGCAACTGTATATATTCTCACAGTTTTATATTTCTGATATATGTAATTAAAGAAACGCGTGCAGAGAGGTAAAAACTAGCATTGAATATTTATTGTTAAGCATATGTTGATCTATTTTGATAGAACGTTGATTTTGTATTAAAGAAGAAAATGACATCAAATTTTCCTTTTACAGTAAGACCATATAATGAAATAAAATGGCAACTGAATAACCAAACCTCAATCTGGCAATAGTTTTGAAGATCTTCCTACTGTTTTCGGTCTCTCTCACATTTTATTTGGTAATTTTATAAACCAAATTATTTATAAAACATTTTCTTTCATATGAACCTTCTTGTGACAATTGCAAACACACCAAAAAAGAATTAACTAAATAAGTGCAACCGTTTTGAAGTAATATGCGCTTACATACAGTCGTCAGCTGATTTTCATTTATAATCATATATTTATTTTCATACTCACCAATTTATTACAACAAATAGTAATAATAGCTTATAAATAAGTTTAAATACTTCCAGCTACCAAATATTAAACAGTATTATTGAATTAATTTGTACACTGCTAACTGAAGACTGTCCTTTGACCTGTGCAATGCACCCCCACACTTTGGGACTATCTCGTCCAATCCTTACAGATACTTATTGAACTGATTTCCACTTACTATCCTATAAAGTAAGTGATTTTGATACAATTGCAAACAACAATAATTTGTATCAAGAAATCACTTATTGTTTCTATTGACTCTGCCCATACGCCACGATAAAAGCCTTTTCTGACTCTTATTTTGTTTGAAATATAGTGTATGTGTATTTTATAAAATTAAATGTGCCATAATTGATGTATTAAATCAACCGCAGTATCAATGATACCTGTTATAATATGTATAAAATGTAAATAAGTCCGGTGCGCATCTCGCCACGTACATAAAGGTGTGTTTACACTACGCGACACTCTGACGCGATCAATCTCCATCAGCAAGCGGCGCATTATCACCGAGTATCCGCCTCCGCGGACGTTGGCTTTCTAATTTTCAGACATGACCTCTTTGCTTACTACATCATCTGACTTTGTTATCCAACTGTTTCGTTTATGTCCCCAGTATGTAACTAACTCTCCTTATTTTAAACATATCGTGGGTTATTATTCTATATAGCTTCTTTATTCTATACTAGTGGGCGCCCAGCGATCGACATTCAACCATAGTTCACTGATTTTTTAAAGTTTGAACTTTATTAGGGTTCGTGTATCAAAGGGATTCTATAATCAAAGGTTTACATCATGGCTACTCAGTTATTTTTTCTTTTATTTTTCAAATTATATAAACATAAAAGAACCTGAGTTTGAATTGCTTTACTCTTATGACAACAAAAGCAAAGTGACATGAAGTGAAAGCAGTCCTGTCACCTATGTTTCGGGTGGTATCTGCACCGGATCGCACGCAGGGAGCCGACGGCCGCCTGCCACGAGTGCGGCGCTGAGGAAGATACCGCGCAGCACACGCTGTCTGAGTGTGCTGCGTGGGGGGAGCAGCGCCGCATCCTGGCGGCGGCCGTGGGAACGGACTTATCGCTGCCGAGCGTGGTTTCGGCCATGCTCGGCAGCGAACAGGCTTGGCGAGCGATGGCCTCCTTCTGCGAGGAGGTCATCTCGCAGAAGGAGGAGGCGGAGAGGGCCCGCGAGGCAGACCCTCAAAGTGGCCGTCTCCGCCAAAGGAGGACAGGCAGGAGGAGAAGGCGCTTCGCCCAACTCCTCCTGCCACCGTAGCCGGACCTGAGGGGATGGGCCGGGGGGCCCATCTCCTCATTGCACAGGTCCGGCGGACGAGGGGGGGCAGCCGGTGTGTACCCGGTCTGTCCCTCTATAGGGAGGAGCCCGGCGGTCACCTTCCGCCGGGCGGACCGTGGGGGCGGCTCTACAAGGTTGATTAGCTTGATCGATCCCTTGCCGCCCCCACAAAACGGTCTGTCGGTACACCGTGGGGTTTTAGTCCGTGCGACTCAGACATAACCCACCCTCTCCCCCGGGAGGGTGGCGTATCCATAAGGGATTTCCCCACGTTAAAAAAAAAAAATTTGACAATAAGACCAAAGAGAATAATAGTCATTTCAGTGTTTCCATAAATTTACTAAAGATAAATTATTTATCAAAGAAGTATTAATATATATTATGAATTTACATATTATATTATTATAAAATTAACCTACAATTTTACCAGTTGATTTCAAAGGGCATGTAAGGCATGCAACGTCAGTTATGTTAAAAATATTGAAAAGGTAATTGGAACGTAACAGTAAAACGAGGGATGACAAAATGTCTTCTTCTTTTTCACGTGTGTATATGTTGTGTAAAATTCAAGCAGCACTGTCAGTAATGTATATTTCAATTATTTTAATATACTTGTAATGCATTTTATATAAAAAAAATAGCTTTTTGCACTTCTCCTCCATATAAACCTTAACTATGCAAAATTTCAAGCTCATCCGTTCCCGCAATTCGCTTAAAAAGGTGTACAAAGTTTTGGCTTCACGTATAAGATACCCTAAGTCCTGGTAATATTATAACTGCGAAAGTATATTTTTATAACATATTTTTGTAACACTTTATAAATGAATATAAATATATTTTTGATCATAAAATTTTACAGGGGTACAAAAAACGATATAGAATACCTATAAACCCAAAAAAATGTTCTAGAGGCATACCTTAAATCTATATTAAAGAGAGTGAAGCCGCGAGTAAAAGTTGGTAGTCTATATATTATATAGTAGACCCTTAGAATATTTATTTAAATAGTCCCCTAGAATAATTAAAATTAATTACCGATACAATGATGGGCTTTTATTTTTCTTTCTTATACGAATGTTCTATTAAGAAAAGTATTTTTGTAGGTGGTAGAGCCACGTCGAAGCTATTACTTGTTTCAGCATGAATTGGTCGGCTCGCCCGGTGTACTACCCTCTCACTAAAACACCGACGTGAAGTAATAGTGTTTGCGTTGTTGCGCTTCGTTCGGTCAGTGAGAGCGCCGACATGGAGGCACGCCTCCTTTAACAGGCCGACTCCCCTGGTGGTGCTAGTGTCTATGGACGGCGATAATCACTCACCATCAGGTAACCCACCTGTTCGTTTGCCCCCTATAATATAAAAAAGTAATATATTTAAAATTTTATCAACACTTGTTAGTAAAAGTGTTACGTCATTTATCTACTGTGAATAATATTGTAGCCGTGTCTAAATATTTATAAGTAATCCGTGAGAACAGAGTCAAACGCGATCGTCCATCAAGCGTTTATCGCGCTTACATTTAACCCGTAACCTTATCTGACGAGATGAAAGTGACGAAAAATGTACAAACAGAAATAAAAATATTGTTTTTCGGTAGCTTAAAATCCTTTGTACGATGTCAGAAGCGACACGCCCCAAAAACACCGTTTTCAGATTTCATTTTTTCCTCCCACGTGCACATACGTGATTACCTGTGTGATTCTTATTTACACGTATTCTTTTTCGCACTTGTCTTCGCTAAAATCCTAGCGGTTCATATCTTTAAAAATAGATAAAAACACATTTGTGTATGAGTTTAGATTTTCTGAAGGAATTACATTTTTTAACGAAACAACGGTAGCCAAATTTTGAAAGTAATTTATTTTTATGAATATTACACTTTATTGTAATGCACCATTAAGGGTGTGTGTACAAATATTATATAGACGGTAAATTATTGTACAAATAGGTCTGATCTATAATAAACACAAGGCAAAACAAATTGAGACATACGTATGTACCGATTAATTTATGATTACAAACGAATAAGTAATTTACAAATTGTTAATCTTTATTATATCAATAAATATACAATAATGTAAATCTAACGAGTCTGTACCTTTTAGATTTTTGTGAAAAAAATTGTTATTTTTTTTTTATAGTATCACGGCGAAATGACTGCACTGTGCCTGACGGTAAGCACAATACAATCCAAAAACAACGGCGACCACCGAGTGTATCGAGTATCCATCGCCGGTCGCCGCTGTCATGCCGGCCTGCGAAAAAATGGATATGCACAGGCTGATCTCGAAACGCGACCCGCAGAAGCGAATCACTATGACGGGCTTTTTCGCCATATACATGGTGGTTGCGACCCAGTCAGGTTGTAAAACCCTACCACCCCGCTTTCGCCATTGCCTCGTTCGTTATTCAGCAGGGTGCACCACGTGCAGGTGAGGTTGGCTTGGATGTCTCAATTCTTAGATGTTATTTGATTGACACCCCTTACACCCCAAAGTTGTTACTGGTGTACTGGAATAAGTAAATGAATACATTTCAATCATTTATAAAAATGTCTGTCTCTCTATTTGTATGAACATTGATCACGCATCACTGCTAAAGTACTGCGTCCACAAAAAAACCACATCGTCCTAAAGCGTATCCTCGAGTAAAATTTATTTTTGGTTTTGTCTTGGTTTCATTAAAATCGGTTCACCCGATCAAAAGTTATTTTAATTTTTATGATGTCGCGATTTAAGTATGAGAGAAAGGTAGATTAGTAAATGAACTTAATACATTCAAATGAAGTAGCCTGGTGAAGTTTTTAAGGCCTTGCTAGGTCAATAGCGTAGTTAGTTGAAAAAACAAACAATCAAATGATTTTATTAGTATCTGTTTTTTTACATTAGGTTCCGTGGACGGACGGAGTTGCGGGCACAGCTAGTTTTAAATTAAATGATATAAAAATACTGATGTCTACGCATCAAGTGAAAATTAAAAAGCCCGTCGTAGTGATTCGCTTTTGCGGGTCGCGTTTCGGGATCAGCCTGTGCATATCCAGCTTTTTGCAGGCCGGCATGACAGCGGCGACCAGCGATGGATAGTTGCTCGATGGTCGCCATTGTTTTTGGACTGTACCGTGCTTACCATCACGCATGGTGCATTCATTTAGCCGGGCTACTAAAAAAAAAAAATTAACGGAATAGACTCGTTCAATTTTTTAAAATGTTTTAATTCATAGACTAATACTGTGTTATTACAAAAAAGTTAAATACGTATTAAATACTTGGTTTAAAAAAGTTTCCTAATAAATGCACCGCGCTCGCCCGAGGCAAGTTCGCATTATCCTTTTTCACAAGTCTAACCTAACGTAATCAAAGCGAGACAAAAGAGCAAGATGGCGAACATTCAGCGACTGCGGTGCATTTAATATGAGACCTTTCTAAAGCCAGGGTTCAATACGTATTTAACTTTTTTGTAATAACACCGATATAGTTCTTATATAAAAAAAATATAGTATCTTCATTTAGTTTTTTTTTTTTTTATGTCATTGGTGGCAAACGAACAGGTGGGTCACCTGCTGTTAAGTGATCACCACCATCCATGCACACTAACAACCCCAGAGGAGTCGTAAGTGCGTTGCCATCTTTCGGAGGGAAGGGTTAGGGGAGGGAAAAGGAGAGGAGAGGAGAGGGGAGGGGAGATGGGTCTCCGGCGCTCTCACTGACCGAACGAAACGCAACAATGCAAGCACTGTTACTTCACGTCGGTTTTCTATGAGAGGGTGGTACTACCCCGGGCGAGCCGACCCATGTAAAGTTATTAATGTTTCGAGAAACTACTATTTCTATAAGCATTATGCATTCAGTGATGTGTATTTTTTTGCCGTGAAGAAAGAAGTGGGGCAAGGGATATGGTACTTATATTTTTGCGTCTGTACATGAAATATATTCTTAAGATAAACGACGTAGACAAAGTCACGAATATAAAATAGTGTTTATGGTTTAAAATATTGTAATATTGTTTTTCATCACCCTTGAAATATTGACAAAATACTTATACGAAAATGTACATTTTGACGGTATAGTAAAATCATTAAAATGATTTTTAGTTAAACTGAAATGTTTTTGGAAGGAATTGGTTCAGTGGCTCTCGGGTAATAAGCACAATCACAGACAGACAGAAAGAAAGATTTAGCTTTATATATATGTACTAGCGGGTCCGGCAGACGTTGTCCCGCCCTGATTATGAAAAAATCCTTGACAAATTATATACTAAAACGTTCCTCATCAATCACTCTATCCATCTGTGGAAACCGCATGAATCCGTTCGGTAGTTTTTGAGTTTATCGCGAACAGACAGACAGACGCGGTAGGGGACTTTGTTTTATACTATGTACTGATGTATATCTGAGTAGAGACTTATTGTCAAATCTAGTGTTATATACACCAGGACACTAAACACTAAGTAGATGACTAAAATTCTCATATGAATCTTCAGATTTTGCCATTCACACACGACTATATATAGCAATATTTCTTTTTAATGTCCCATTTGATTGGAGACGTTCACTCATAACCGTGCACAAAAGGTTTAACTGTACCGCGAAGGCTATTCACAAGGCTGTTTAGCTATGATTTATACATTGTTTAATTTAGATTTCGTGCTTTAAGCACAGCTCGACTTTAATACGGACTGATATGAATGGGTTTACGTAATAGTTTTGTGAAACAAAAAAACACTATTTGTTAGGGACTTATTGTGGTCTTCTTAAATATCTGTACAAATAAATAAAATTGAAGAGACTGTCTGTAATTTTGAAATATATATTTATTAAATCATAGTATTACTGTTTGTATTTATAATTAACTTTTTCTGTGTGTATACATTTTTATTACTATATCTGTCATTGTTATATATGTGTACGTTTTTATGTATGTATGTATATTTATGTTCATCATCAACATTACCCTTATCGCACCTAAGTAGGGTCGGCACAATATGTTTTCTTTTTCCACTCTCTCCTGTATATATATTTATGTTATATAGTATATATATTTATCCATTTTCTTTTGATTTGTATATACAGGCACTATTTACAAAAGTTTTTGATTAATATCAATAGCACTGGTTAACTGGAAGAAAATGCCTTATGGCATTAAGCTTGCCAGTGTACAAATCAAAAGTGCAATAAAGAATTTATTCATTAATTGATCATTCATAGGAGGCGAACGAACAGGTGGGTCACCTGATGTTAAGTGATTACCGCCATCCATAGACACTACCAAAACCAGGAGAGTAGCAAGTGCGTTGCCAGCCTGTATTTGGGGGAAGGGGGAGAGGAGAGGGGAGAGGAGAAGAGAGGGAAAGGAAGGTGGGCCTCCGGCGCTCTCACTGACCGAACGAAACGCAACAATGCAAGCAGTCAAGAACTGTTATTTCAGGTCGGTGTTTCTGTGAGAGGGTGATACTACCTCCGGCGAGCCGAACCATTCATGCAATTTTTTTTTTTTAAATGGATAAATATACAGGGCACTTACAACAAGGACCTTTTTTAAAAATTTTGTCTGTCTATCTGTTGGCTGTGCATTATCTCCAAAACAGTTAGACTAGTAGTCCGGTGTGTCCGGTTAAGACCTTGCTAGGTCAATAGCGTAGTCAGTTCGAATAAAAAAAAAACAGTTAGACTGATTTTGGTGGAACTGTCACTGGCAGATAACTGATGACAAAATGTCGAGGTGGTTATCAGGACTGCTGACAGAAGTGAAGATTGAAAACAACTGAATAAAAGTGTTCCTTTTCGTATGAATATTTTTCGCACTACAATAAATAGTTCAGCCTAAAATACTGCTTATTTGCACAGAAAAATGGTATTTGCGCAGTGGAACTTTGCACACACTCCATCTGCCTTTATTTCTTATGGAACATATAATTTTTTCTTATATGTTCCATCAACTGACTAATTATCAAAATATGTTTATTGCATTAAGTTTTTTTTAAACCGTGATATATACGTAAATATATACATTTTTGTTACAAATTAATATTCGCCCATTCTATTAGCGTACCACATAAAAAATAATCATTAAAATCATAAATAATTCCCTATAAAAAATGGTCACAAAATATTATAGTACCAGTCCTAAAATCATAATCACAAATCTTCGATGCAGTCCATATCATTGCTATTCGAAATTTGTACCGAAACCGTAACTTCCCAGAATGACCCCTGATGTAAAGATAAAAAAAAGGGACAAAATGTTCGGCATAAACAATTTGCCGCGACTCTGGGAAAACAAAACACTGATAAATGTCTTGATTGTTATATAGAGATAAGTATCAGCAGGCCGTGACATCGCAAACTTATAGAATAAGTGACCACCTGTTGCAATATGGATCCTGTTATATCAAAATATCGTATTTTTGGGTCATTAATTATATAGAAATTTATACGTAGGGACAAATCGTTCTGATGTTCTGTTGAATCGACCAGGAGCGTTAGAAAAAAAGTTAAGAGTAAATAACTTTGAAATGTTTTTGAAATAAAAAGAGACAAATACAAAAACTAGCGGTCCGGGCGGACGTTGTCCTGCTTTAATAATATAAAAAAAAACTAAAATTCAACCGCAGCGCCACTTACCGGGTCCAAATTGTCTAAGAAAGAATCTAACTCATTCTTGGATTCACTCGAACACGCACACAAAATTTCATCAAAATCGGTCCAGCCGTTTAGGAGGAGTTCAGTGATATACACACGTACAGAAGAAATTTATATGTAAAGATATATATAAATACTGTTTTAACTATTCTGCTGACGTTACTTAGAACTTGAGCACGCACCGTTTTTTGTAGCTAAACGCCACGGCCATCTGGTAAGGGATTTTTTAAACAAAAAAACATTTGCCTGACCCTTTCTTACCTTACTGGCCCTCGTTTTTTTAATTTAAAAAGAAGCAGACCCCTCACAATATGCTGTATTAGCGTATTAGTAAATTTCTAAAGGTCTGATGAAATTTTCGATTGAACCAAACGGATTGTATTCTAACGGTTTTGTGTTGTACAAAACTTTTTTGTCTAACCCTATTATAAATTTAATAACGTGTTTACTTGTTTTTTTTTTCAAATTATAAGTAGAGAAATTATGCACCTGCTAGATTACTATTGGAAATATTAATTTATAGTATACACTACACTAGTGACCCACTTCCGGTTTCACGTGGGTGCTTTATGTGAATTTCTAAATGTCATTAATGTTAAAAACATTTTTGATCTACTTTAGTATAAACATAATAAAATATTTAATTGATTTAACATTAAGACTCTATTCATCCAAATAGAGTCGCAAATAACCGAGGTTACCTTTAAATAATATGTCACTACATAGTATAAAACAAAGTCGCTGTCTCTGTCCCTATATCCCTATGTATTCTTAAATCTTTCAAACTATGCAACGGATTTTGATGCGGTTTTTTTTTAATAGATAGAGTGATTGAAGAGGAAGGTTTATATGTATAATAACATCCAGTAAATAGTGGAGAAATATTGTTATTTTTGAAGTTTCTAACGTGATGTCGTAAATGATTACATAACCGATTCGATGTAGACGAAGTTGCACGGGTCAGCTAGTATATTATAAAACTAAATACCGTGAGTTATCATTAGAAAAGAGACATACACTGTCGATGATTTATCTATAGGTATATTTATGACCCACAATATTGTAATATATTATGCTTAGCGAACATGCCATATCCAAGGATGTGTGCTGTTACGCGATTATATCGCATTCGAAAGGAACACATCCGCGGTACTCCTGGAGTCCGTGACATCGCAGACAAGCTGCAGGAGAGTTGTCCACGTTGGTATGGCCACATAAGTCGCAGGCCTCCAGACTAGGTTGGAAAAACGATATCTCAACATCACCATACAACGCCAGAGAACTCGCGGCAGGCCAAAAAAACCGCTAGCTGCACTTGGTTAAGGCGGACATAAAGGAGAACAACCTCACACAAAAGAATGCCAAAGACCGGGCAAAGTGGAGGAAGTTAAGCAGGAAAGCGAACCCTGTCACATGGCTGTGAAAACGCTAAGAAGAAGAAGACTATGTTTAGCCAACGTTTACAATATAAGCCTCGAATACTCTTTCTTACGAATTCATTAGAATACATCCATTTTTCGCGAATTTCTACAAATATTGTATGCATGTTTCGGTATAAATCAGCTAAACGATAGTAAGTGTACGGCCTGATGGAATCTGCGTTTGGCGGGGCGTCCAAGAGCGATGCTCGTACGCCTCTCAGGACACTCACGAATTAATGCATCTGTTTGACACATAGAGTAACAAACCTGCGAGTTTGTAAATGTAAGCGGTTTCATAATTCTATGGTTTGATACGAACGCAGCACGCGACGCCCCGCACGACGCTTGATTATAGCGTCCAGTCTGGTCGTACACTAAGACCCGTAACAAAATCAGTTTAGAATATCTAAAGGAACAAATATAGACACGAACGCAAAAAGCAACTCAAATCTATATTATTCACAGTTTACCAATGATTTTCATTGTTAAATCATCTATTTTAGTTTCGTGATACAACTCTTATCAACAATGTATACCTATGTATACAATTTAGTGTTTGAAAACAAACCAACAGAAACTAAAGCACGTGCATAAAGGTAGATTGAATGTATAAATATATTTTCGAACGAAAACGTATCAATCATAACCCAATAACCTTTTACTTAAAATAACGACCAATAAAATCTGCTTCCACTCAAGAGCCGGCACAATCTTCGCAAACATCGACAGCCTGCAGAATTTGTCTTCGAAGTTCAAAAGCATGCCGACTCTAGTGCCAATCGAAGTGCTTGTGTAATAATTTTAAAAATTCCCGGTCCCAAATGAGTGAACGATTGAATGAGTCAATGAACGGTATCGGGGCGCGGATCTCTCTGTTGTGTTAGTTTTGCATTATGCTCAGAACGGTCTTTTGTTCGTTATGCGGGGGATGTAGGAATGCGATTCAATTTCTCATTTAAAGGGGAAGCTTTTTAACTTTACACACAGCCTCCTATATAAAGGTATCGTTAGAAATCTCCAGTGTCTTTTAAGTATACCTGCAATGTCTATTTTAATATTTATTATGTTTCATTCTACTATGTATATTGTGATAGATAATATGATGAAGTCAATACGGAGAACACAAAATATTTTACTATTTTTATATGTATATTTTGATCGACAATCCATATATATATGTGATATAGAATTTGCAGTATTTTGTATTTTATTAGCAGCTATGTATCTGTCAATGTCATAGGTGGCGTACGAACAGGTGGGTTACCTGATGTTAAGTGATCACCGCTGTCCATGGACACTAACAACACCAGAGGAGTTGCAAATGCGTTGTCACCCTTTGTGGGGAAAGGTAAGGCGAGGTAGAGGGAGAGGAGAGAGGAGAGGGGAGGGGAGGTGGGCCTCCGGCGCTCTCACTGACCCAATGAAACGCAACAATGCAAGCACTGTTACTTCACGTCGGTTTTCTATGAGCGAGTGTTACTCCCCCGGACGAGCCGACCCATTCATGCCGAAACCAGTAATAGTTTCAACGTGGCTCTACCGCCATTAAAACCTTATTCAAAATGATAACCCTAGTATCTTTGAATTGTGGAATGATTCTTATTTTATTCGATTGTTCAATAGAACAATTGAAATAGTAGCTCTGTTTTGTTGTCTTATGGAGATCAGATAATACATCTTGTTAATACATTAAAGAATAGAATTAAAAACGGATATTAATTCGTTTCTTTCACTAATAACATAATATTACTGACGCATTTATTGAGCGTATGTCATGTTTTGTGAGAAAGTGTACATGTAACCAAGGTGACTAGCGTAGTAGACATGACATCATACGTTGCAGTGGCTATAACTAATATATGAATGAAGTCTCGAGCCTGGATATTACTAAAATAAAAACAAGTATATGTAAAATAATACTGGAGTACTCGTACAAGGTGACCTTATAACATTCCAAGAAACACAAATCAGATGGTGCACCGATTAGTGGTCATAAAATTAATAAAATGATAATCATTGTTTACGGTTATTATATTGACGAATATAAATTCAGTTTCGGTTGCATGTTTCCCGTAACACCGGCATTCGTGACTGACTGAACCGTCTGCCTTGTATTTATTGGATCGTTTCTCGCGACACGCCGCGTCGCAAACAGTTCTATAATACGCACGGATTGACAGTGTGCGTAGAATTTTAATAATAATTGTACAATAATTAGGTTTATATATACGTCCCTACAGTCTTACCTCATGTTAACTGACAATTTGGTCTAACATTCTGATACGATAAGACAAAAGAGTGGCTGAACACATTTAAAAGAGCTTAGTAACTTATAGTAGACCTATAGACACGGGCCTTAGAATAAGTCGTAGTGCCATGTCATGACTCCACCATGATGTTTTCATGTGATTTTTCTTTTCGAACTGACTACTTGTATTGCCCCGATATGCCTTTACTGTTTCACTGGATCACTAAGGCGAAAGCTTATGGCACTCAGCTGATATTATTGATAACCAGCTCAAGGGCGCACGGCACACCTCGGCTTGGGTCGTTGCCTTGTTACGCAACATCGCGAATCTAACTATAGCTTAGTTAGCTATGTGAAAAATTCTGATCCACAACCTTTTTGTGTGATGAACTGAGGTGGGGATAAACACTGTGTCAGGTAGTGTGGGAGCAGTGTCTCGCTTGCCTTCGGATATTGGAGAACAGTGAGACATACGCTCTTCTCGCTTTCTTTTTAAAGTTTTCACGTCTACCGCGTTTGTAGGTACACAAATTTTTTTTTACTAGTACATCCTCAATGTAGGATTTGTACATGCGTTGATCAACTTAATCAATCGTTTTAGTAGTTAAGCCATGAAAGCGGAACAAAGTCACATTTGAATCTATTATATTGGTAGAGATTATAGATTTCTGAATAATTTTTTTTTTAACCGACTAACGCTTTTGTCCTGAAGGGCCCTGACAGTTACACCGAGCTTGATGGCAAGCACAGAAGGCACTCGGTCAAATTAACAATCAACAAGGTAAATGACAACACAGATACAGTATTCTTGTTAGAATTGTTCGCACATATATTTAGTGAGTGTGCTATAAGGTGGGCAGAGGCCACAGGTCACAAGCCCTGGCACGGGCGTCGCCACCCCGCCCTCGGACGCGGGCTCTGCTGCCCTGCCTCGCTAGTAAGTTTTAGATCAATAAGTGGGCTTCGTTTATTCTCAATTTGTGTTTTATTTCGTTTAAACTGTTTACGTTTATTACGCTCACCTGTTCTTTATATCAGTATAAACCCCAAGCTGTTTATACTATATAAGCAGAGCACTGTTTATGATAAATTTAGGACAATTCACTCATCCACCAATGAGAGAAACCCAAAGAATGGTACTTTGTAATTTCACGTAAATATGATTTTTTTTTTTATATACAAGCAAACGAACATGGGAGTCACCTGGTGATAAGTGATCACCGCCGTCCATAGACACTAGCAACACCAAAGGAGGCGCAAGTGCGTTGCCAGCCTGTGTTTGGGGGCAGTGAGGAGTGGGGGCAGAGGGAGGGGGAAGAGGAGATGGGCCTCCGATGAGTTATTTGAGTCTCACGTGGTAAATATTAAATTCTCATTCATATATTAGACCGGTGAAGTTGTGAAGGTCCATGATGCAATAGTCTGGTCGAAAAAGAAAATCATCCATATACTTTCGGTGAAACACTTAATTTCAAAGGTTTATGCATACAAATAGTATACAGTGATGAGGATAAGAGGATCTTATTTTTTTACATGCTAGAGTATCTGCCAGTACTCGGCAAATTAGAAAAGTTTTTGCACATGCGATCGTTTTTTTTATTAAGAAGTTATTTACTGTCATTGACAGTGGCGGATTTGCAGTCTTGGCCGCCCTAGGCCCCAGGCCATGTAATAAGTACCAGCCAACCCTTTCTCAGCACCCATCATATTAAGTACATAATGAATTTACTTTTTTGCCAACTTTTATCGAAATCGATTCAGAAATTTAAATAATTAATAAATAGTTACTTCACATTACATATTTACACATATTTTATTTATAAAAAGTACAAAAGTGATTTAGGAAGATTATTGTTATACGATGCGGTGCACCATAATGTGCGAACCTTTAAAATATTTACGTACTTTGAGTTATTTCTTATTATCATTAGTGAACCCTAGGCCCTAGGCCCGGGCCTCATAGGCCTTAGGGTAAATCCGCCACTGGTCATAGAAACAATGTCATTATTTAATCTTATGGCTAAATATTGTAGTCATCTGTTTTTATTGTCGATTGATTGATTACACTCTTTGTCACTGCAAGCGTCAGTCTGTGTAGAACAGTGCAGCGGCCAAAAATTCGTTGCTTTAGCACCACCCGTAGAGTACGTGTAGGGGAATGAGAGGTAGACTTCCTGAGGACATAATATCAGCAAGTAAGATTAATACTGATATGTAAATACTTAAATAGTCCAAAAAGATGTAGCATGCGCACCGCCGAAGTGGCTTTCTGCTACTCTGGGGAACCCCGAAGGGTCTTCGAGAACCTTTAGAGTTTTCGTTCAGATCCAGCTAACAACAGTAAAGATACAATGCACGTACCTCGTGATCTCCTCTCTGTTCCAGCTGGCCGCTGAGCTTCCACGAATGTTGGATAATGATTCTTGTTTTGATGATGATATTTGTTTCAGCTGCTCATTATAATATGATCGCCTCGATAGTTCGATGGAAAACAGAAGAATGAATACACTTTGTTCTTTTCTACGTCACTAAGCAAAATATAACATTACCTCAAAATTTAGATTACAAGACTTAAAAAATAGATATCCCTTCGTGATATTTACAAAAAAGGAAAACTATCTTACCCTCTAACTAACCTTATACTTTTTTACACTCGTGACGGGAGGGGGGTGTCCGGCGGGGCGGAGACGTCTCCGGCGAGCGTGGCCCGTGGCCATTGCCCGCCCAACGACCGCCCGCCCAACCAAACACCGCATTAGAGATAACATTTCATGATGTAGACGGGGGGTTAGCGTGTTTGAATATGAGAATATCTGGTTCAGTTCTTGCATACGGAGAATATAGCTATGTTCATGTTATTTTTAATTATATTTATCTATATATAAATAGGCAGTGGGGAAACGGTTAATAATGACTCCCTCCTCCGTTTGTCAGCCGATTTTCTTCATTAATTTTTTATTTATAGCTATTGCCGAGAATTAACGTTATCAGTAACAAAATTGGAAAAAGTTTTTCAAATTTAATCAAATTAAAAATATTTTATTCAGATTAGGCCCCCATAAGGCGCTAATGAATGACAAAATTGCCGTAGTATGACTTACCTAAAGTATGACTTTAGAAAAATGTGTCTGTCTGTTTCTTTTGTTTTAACAACTAACTGTTCTTTATTAAACATTTTGCACAGAAAGTGTACACGACTTCTTACTTGTTAAAATAATTTGTGCATGATAGACACGAGTGAAACCACAGGATACTCCTAGTTTAATTATGTTATTTTAGTCCTACAGACATAGTAAGTAGTGATGTCAATTTGTGTTAAGTTTATCCTACATAGTTTATTTTGTTCAGCTATTTTTTTCTAATTGTAGCACGGCAAAACGACAGCATATGCCTGATGGTAAGCACAGTACAATCCAAAAACAATGGCGACCACCGAGTGACACGCTATCCAACGCCGGTCGCCACTATCATGCCGGCCTGCAAAAAGCGCAGAACGGAATCACTATTACCGTCTTTTTCGGCATATACATGGTGGTTGCGACCCAGTCAGGCTGTAGAACCCTACCACCACGCATAATATTGGTTTTCGAGTAGTGTGTTCTTTTTAAAGAGAGAGTCTGTATTTTTTTAATCACCCGTTAATATTCCCGGTCCCAGAGCTGAATTTAATACAATAACATTATAAAAAACTCGAAAAACCAAACTGTAAATTATACGGTAAGTAAGAACCCGAAATATAAAAACAGTATCAAAGGAGCATACCCTCATGAATGGTCGTTATAAAAACTCATCATATGATATGCAAATGAACATTAGTCACAAAGTTTTTGTCTCTTTGATGCCGAGATAAAGGTACTCGTTACATGGTAATTTACAAGTGTTTTTTCCTCGTTTTTTTTCACTTATCACGGTGTCCTTTGTTGTTTCGATAAAAAAAAATCGCATTAAGGCACAATTTCTTTTACAGGCGATCCCTTTCTTTAAAAAACGAAAGTGGTTCATGAGAGGGTCGGCTTTGGTATTTTTCTCATAAATACAAGATCTCCTTAACCCGAGATTATATTAAATATTTTCTAATTTAGTAGAAAATAAGGTGTTTGTCCAATATTAACAGGAAAACGATAGATCACAATTTTTACGATTTGTGTCTAAAACTTAAGTTATACTTAAGTTTTGAATGCACTAATACCAGATATACAGTAGAAAGCACCTTGCTGTATTCTATTCTTGTTGACTACAAATTTACGTTTTAAATAATCGAAGAAATTTATCAATAAATTAGACCATATGGAATAAGCCTTTGAACGCGTCCTTAATCTTTTAACCCATTGAACGAATTTTAATACCATACTTCCGGCATCAGTAAGCCTTTAACTTAATAAAAAACACCCAAAAACCTACCACGTGCCCTCTTTTAGACTTTTTTTCTTATTTTAAGTCTCGCACGCACCTGTCTCATTTTTTGTAAAGTTCAAATTAATATAATAAACTACGTAAATTGGAAATACATATATTGTTTATTATATATAGTTTTACGAAAGTCTTGCAGGCCAGCACAACAGTGCTAACTGCTGATGGATTATAATTCTCTCTGAAGTTGCCATTTTTCTTACATTGTAGAGGGAGGGAGACTAGTTTTCAAATGCAGCTGTCAAGATACACCTATAAATGCTTGGCGACAGATTTTCATCTTGAAGGTGGTAGCTAGATAGGCGGATTTAGAACCTCTACTACCATGCTATGGTTTCATCGCGATCTTTTCCTTTTTTTTATATCATAGGAGGCAAAGCATCAGGTGGGTCACCTGATGTTAAGTGATCACCACCGTCCATAGATACTTACAACACCAGAAGAGACGCAACTGCGTTGCCACTCTGTGTTTTGGGGAGAGGGAGTGAGGAAGGGGCGCGGGGACGGAAGGTAGGTTATCCTGCGCTCTTACTGACCGAACGAAACGCAATAATGCAAGAACTGTTACTTCACGTCGGTTTTCTGTGAGAGGGTGGCAGTACCCCGGGCGAGCCGACCCATGCATGCTGAAACCAGTAATAAAATAACTTCAGCATGGCTCTACCACCTCTCAAATCGAAAGCTCCGTATAGCTCGCAGCGATTAGAACCTACACTGCGCTTAGTATCAGGGTTAGTGCAGTCATCAGTTGCTTCGATAAAATAAAAACTTTAATAGTGCTACTTCTATTCCCAAAACAAATCTAAAACTTGTTAACGTCAAAATTACCGACCAAGTTTTAATGTTGTTTAATGTAAACAAATATGACATATGAATAGAAAACATCCGCATCTGTTTCGCGTATCCATTCACTAGTCAAACTAATACCGGGTACCGTAGTGTAGTTTTATGATCTTCCAATTTTCCACTCTCAGGTTCAGTACTTTGGTAAAATGAGCGTTAAAATGCAGCACATCTTTTTTCATTTGTAACTCATGTTATTTTTTGTTCGAATCAATGTTTTTTTTCGAAATGACTACGTTATTGACCTAGCAAGGTCTTAACAGCTTCACCGGACTACTAAGGCGAGCGCTTAAGGCACTCAGCCTTTGCCTTTGGATTTTGCATTAGTGCATAAAGAGATCCAACAGAAACTACTACATCATTTAATAGTGACTCGTTTCTATCAAAGCTGCCACCGTGTTTGGGATTGGTAAATATGTAGAAAGGTTAAAAAAAATGATTTTGCACTCACCGACTATTGATTTAACCAACTATATATCAATGAATAAATACGTTGCTGTCTTATTTTATAACAGTTATTCTTTAAATTGCTGTTAGTTATTCTACTGTAAGAAGGACACGATAATAATATAAGCGTTAATGAATAAATACGGTTTTGTCTTATTTTACAACAATTGTTGTTTAAATTGTTGTCAGTTATTCTGTTATTAGAACAAAACGATAACGAAATGAATATTCGCCATTCGTATCGTAACTTGGCGTGATGCGCTCTTCTATTTCTCTCACATGTATTGTTTATTGCAGAATGCTTGTGTTCACTCAGTGCGATAACACAAGTTGCTCTTTATAAATGCCGATAACGTAATAACGTAATTAGTAAACAGGAGCATACTGGTGTGTTTAATAATCTGTTACCGTATATCCCAAGAAGAATGTATTATTATTAGTTATTATAAAATTGAATCTACTGCAAAAATATACACTCATAGCCACAGATACACAGTACTAACCGTCACGGTAATAAATAACAAATAACTTTGAAAATCCTTATGCCATATTGTGAAGATATGGAATATTCTCCCTGCCAGTGTTTCCTTCCTTCTATGATATCGGTTCCTTCAAATAAAGGGTCAAGAGATATTTCTGTAAGTGGGCATGACAGCAACGACTCCCAATGGAATTTCTCATCGATAGTCGCGGTTATTTCTGTATAGTACTGTAATGGCCATCACATTTTTTCAGCAGTCTTTTTGTTGTGTTCGTTTATAATAAATAGAACGAGACAAATGTGAAAATGTAAATGTGGCAGAGATGCGAATATTAAGAAGGATGCGTGTTGTAACTAGAATGGATAAGATTAAGAATCAGTACATCAGAGAAAGTTGGAAAATAACACCAGTGACAGAGAAGTTAGCATGGTACGAGCATATCATGACAAGAGATGGAAGTCATATAATAAGAAAACTTTTTAGTATGAAAGTAGACGGATATAAGCGTAGATAAAAACTGAAAAATGTGTGAATGGATTGTTTGAAAAATGATATGTGTATAAAAGATGTGAAATTTTGAATACTGAGACGATATCTGACAGAGGAGAATGGAAGAGGAAAACATGTTGTGCCAACCCTACTTAGGAAGGATAAGGTTATGAAGATGATGACGATGGGATTATAAAAGAACGTATATATCTATAGCAGATAATATATAAATGTAATAAAGAAATAGGACAATTGAAAAAGCAAGATTTTATCGGCCCAGCAATTGACCAAAACGGTTCAGAAGCGGTGAGCTTCGGTCCGTCACGGTTTGTGGTGATCGGGCGCGTGCCCAGCCGGTCACATGTGGGAAGTCATTTGTCGTCCGTCACACACGTGCCCCTGCCCTGTATTATCTTTAAGAACCCGTTGCTTAGGTCATGCCCATGAGTCGTGCAACTGGTATTATTCTAAGTCTTATAAGTAATACTCGTTAATATTAACAAATGGTAGTCATAAATAACTTCATGTTTATTGAAATGTTAGTAGTTGAAATATATGATATTTTTGTTGAGTGCAAAAATTGGTTGATGTAACATTTTGTGTTTATATTTGGCTATTTTTTTTTTGCAAACGAATGTCGTTTACTCTATTCATATTAGTTTTAGCGGATTCGGTAGGGAGGGTGTATTTTACGATTATATTGTGACACGCTGAGAAGCTGAAAAATTGAGGTTATGTGTTTTTTTATGAAATCAATAAAAAAAGACTAATAACCTAAAAAAATAAGAAATTACTTGGAAAATTAAATAAAAAATCTGGACCTCGACAGCAGTAGCACTTACTAACTTATAGCCAAGAATCACCCAGGTGATATCGTAAGTTAAAACAAAATATTCAAATCGGTAAAATCATTCAGGAGTAAATATGTTCCGCAACACGCACACCAGAATTTTCTAATACAAAAATAAAAATAATATTTAGTAAACATTTTAAAGTGGTGAACAATGAACATATAATTATTTGCTTTTATACACAAAAAGATACATCTGAACCTCAGTCTGTATTTTTTCTTCCCAACTTTGTCATAGATATCTGTTATGGGCACTGATGTTGAATGTTAAATTTTTTTTAGTGCCTGGAATGAAGTTGAAAACGGATTCATTATTTTTTATAAAATTCATATACTGAAAGGTTATATTTTTCATTTATTAAAATGCAATAAGAATTGTCAATAATAACTTAGATTTTTTAATGTCAATTAATTTTTATATGTTATTAATCGATTATAATGAAATGATGTATACAGATAATACAATTCGTTACAAAATATGCTGCCTGGCGTTATCATCTTAAATACTTTGCAAGTAACAATAGAACTGAGAGATAAAAATAATTCTACATAATAAATGCATGCAGGATCGCAGGCAAATCCAGTTAATTACAACTTAAATAATGGCTTATTTAAGTTTAAGTTGGCACTTTATTAAGTTATTTAACCGTTATATCCTGGATTATAATCAAATCGGAAAGTTTTAAAAATAGATCATTTTTACTGCGATTTTTAGTAACAATATATAATAAGACTAGTCCACACTCGCGGACTCGGTTCAGTACCCTCACGTACATTAGCCATGCGTCCAAATGACAAACGTCAGACGGGATAAGTTAACGATCTTAACGCTTTGCTGCCCCACAAATTATCTCACGACCATTGCTCCGATGCTCCCTGGCACATAACAGTTTACGGTGCACTTTGTCCAACGCTTCCGCATCTAGGTAACGTATTGTTTACTTCTTTTTAACATTGTTATAGAGTCTGTGATTTTTAACCGACTTCAAAAAAGGAGGAGGTTCTCAATTCGACTGTATTTTTTTTTTATTTAAACCCTAAAACTCGATTGAACGTTTTAAAATCTTGTTTATATCACTATTCTCAAGAAAAAAGATTTGATGTTTTGTTTTTAATGGATAGAATTAAAAGTTACTCAATCGATTTTATAAATATTTTAGCTATTGACAGTTACATTATGAACGAGAAACATGGGCCGTATTTTATTTTTTAAAATTTACGTTTACGTGAACGAATTCGATAGAAAAAGTGAGTTATAGATACAAGAGTTGGTTTCAGTATTTATATATCCGAGTTCGAGAAACTCGAGTACCGCTTGATAGAACACCATGAAAATTGGTATGCGTAGATAAGAGTAAACGCACATAGAGTAATTATAGTCGTTAGCACGTTCCGACTCCACGTAGATAGACGTAGGTCCAAATGTTTGCGAACGAGCTGGAACATGTTGCGAAGGAAAACATATTGATGAAACCATAGCCTGGTGTTAGGCCTTTTTCTAAATCCGCCTGGCTAGCACTATCCACCCTCAATTTGAAAATATCGTATAAGGTATAGAAATGGAATGAATGACATAATTTGTGTTAGAGGAATTTAGACCTTCTTTTTATCCTTATTCCATCTTAGTATTCATACTCTTTTCGTTCTTCCTTTAGTACTATATTCCTATATTCGTCCTTCATACTGAAAATTTACAGGCATTTTAAACATCGAATTGTATGTAATCATACACTGCGTTAGCCAACTACTTGGCCTTTTGGTTGGCAGACCACTTGTTGGACCACTTATCTGACTATTACGTACTACCTACACTACCTATAGGTGACTGACGACATATTTTCAATATATAGATGGTAGCTCATCAGGCCACCTTAGAAGAAGCGCCACCACCGTGCTTCAATGTTAGTACACAATTAGTTTCGTTCCAATGTAACTCTTCACCAGAAGTTAATTTTTTATATTATCTTCATCAAAGAGTTTCCGATATGGTGCATAAATTTTACTTAAATATTACTTTATTGTTCGCTAACGCTGCAATAGCAGATGAAGACAGTATTTAATTAATTGTTTGTGGTAGATAATAGTCTTCATTTATTAGATATTAGTTACTTGGTTGCTTTTATCAATATGCAGAACGATTTAATAGAAGCCTATGCGTATTAAAGAAACTCAAAATTGTTCATAAAACTGAACAATTTATATATTACTCGAAAGTCATCGAGAAGCTAAAGTGATGTTTACACCGTTCTCTTAAATTTTCTTAAAGGTGCCACCAGCTCCGGATTAAATTAATAAAAAAAAACTGAACACATAAAGAAACCTTGAAACAGGAAACCGGCGTTTCCTTTGACCGAATTAATAACTCCGTTATCGTCCCTTTATCAAGTGGGAACAACCCGCGATTGTTCACAGCAACCATCTTATCAGCATCTAACAGGTTTGTAAATATTCAATATTTAGTTTGCAGTGGAATTAGTGCTTTCACATTGTATAGCTATGAACGAGGGTTATTATTAGATGCTCGTGTAAATTATCAGTTTAAATCCTTACTAATTTTATAAATACGAATGGAAGTTTGTTT
Organism: Antheraea pernyi; assembly: GCA_015888305.1. Lineage (NCBI taxonomy): Eukaryota > Metazoa > Arthropoda > Insecta > Lepidoptera > Saturniidae > Antheraea > Antheraea pernyi. The sequence goes on along the minus strand of MU158793.1, from coordinate 19,170 downwards.
ATTTCTTACCGTTTTGCCACATGAACTATCTTAACCGATTATGACGAAATTTTGCATACACATTGTCAGGGATCTAGCAAATGGCATGGGATACATAAAAAGTATATAAGGCATAAAAAAAGTACTGTCCGAGCCTAGGGTTGAACCGCTGCCCAGGGTGGCGTGGCGAGTGTGCGGGAGTGAAATTTACAGGCAGACTACAGTGGCGTGATCTGTGGAATGTTCATAAGCCAGTAAGTGCTACCAACCGATGATATATCTATACTATTTACATACGTTCTAGAAAATCTGTACATTAAATTAGAATAGATTAAAGAACCTGAACTATATAAAACGACCTCCCTCGCGCAACTCTACTAATAATATACTTTGGACATAAACGGTTTGATGGTAAGGGACAAACATTGTGGAGAAATCTCATTGCTTGAGTAATAATACCCTTGTATTACAAGGCTAATATAAGCATTACATTAATGACCGCGACTTTGTTCTCTTGAATTCTGTTTTACTATTTCACGTTTGATATAGTAAATATTTCTTATCTTAATTTCGATGTTAAGTGTTCTGTGTTAAATTTTGTCATTACTACCTAGACCTTATATGAAATGATAATTAGCCTAGACAATACACTGATAATTCCTGTATATTGTCTTGTATGTCTATAAGTCTTGTAATGCAGCCCATACAAATAACACATACTAAAATTTTATTTATTCGGCTATCCTAACTATTCTAACTAACATTATAAATGCGAATGTGAGTTCGTTTATTTTATATGCTTTCACCATAGATATACAAAAACCCAAAATGCACACTTAATGTCGCACAGCCGGCACACGAAAATGAGTGCATAATTTTGGATTATGCACTCATTTCAAACAGTCTCGCGTCGCTTGCGTCCTTGTAAACACAACTTTAAATCATTCAGGTAAAGTTGAATTTACAAAATCATAAGTTTATCGCATAACTACAACCACGTATGAATATGGGCGCGTTTTTGCGGGATGGTTTTGAGCGTTACTTCTTTCTATTCGAGACTGTGTGTCTTGGGTTTTTATATGTCAATGGCTTTCACGCTTTAAATACTCAACTGATCATTATGAAATTTTGCATACAGGTTATCAGCGGTACAGAAAAGGACATGAGTACGTTCTCCAGAAGTATATTAACGCAAGCAAAACCGCGAGCAAGAGCTAGATACGTATAAAATTAATTGACGTCTCTCTATAAACATTCGGGTTAATTATTTATAAAGTAAACAGCGAGAACAAACATATATAACTAGATTTAAGAATCACAAAAATAGATATCATTGTCGCAAGGAGAAACAATCATTTCACACACAAACATTTTATGGACCTGTGTCCGTTTTTATTACGCGTTCTTAGATAACAGATTGTGTTATTTAATTTGGACCCGTTCTCGTGTTTGTTGAACGATAACGTTGTAACTTGTAATTTATAGAAGATAGTAAAGCCTTTCGTTTTATTATTTAATTCATGATTGCAGAGAGACGTCCTATTTGTTTAGTCTAATGACTATAGCGTCTTGTTTGCGTCCGTGTGTTGCACAATATCTTGTTTGTGTATCTTTATAACCGCACGATGTCCTCTAACGGATCTTTGTTTAAATCCTTATAATAATATTGTGAATCTCGCAATTATATTCTATTTTAATAAGTCTCTTGAGCACGTATTACGTTTCACATGAATTTGTGAGAAGTATTTACTCGAACGAGTAAAAGTCGACGGTTGCTCTTACGTTTTATTACGTAAAGAATAAGATTTAATTAAATGTATTATGATCTGTTGTAGATTTTCAATGGAATCACGATCGTTCGTTCGAGAGTATGGAAAAGTTGACATCAAGTAAAATTATTGCCTAATGAATTTAATTATCTCCACGATAATATTTAAAAATATATAGATTTTGGTGCGATATGAAAATATGTGGATACTGTCTATGGGCCGTGGTTTTACTTTTTATGTTTAACGTTTTCCATCTTCGACTTCAGACAACCCACACTGCACCACGTGCAACTACACTACAACGGCCCGCTCCTACTATTATTTAAAAACATGCGGGCTGCGTTTATTTCATACAAACGTATTCCTCTGCTTTATCTCAGGATAATTGAATTAGAGCAAATACTTTTATACCATTTAATCTATGTTTCTCACTGGCATTAACATATATTCTATTTTTTTAATAAATTAAATAATACATGACCTAGGGAGCCTTCTATAAATATTAAAATTGACCCAATTACATCACACAAATTTGACAACTAATATATAAACATAAAAAGAAGGAAGGACTAAAATCTTTTCAGTATTTAAGGAGAAAACAAGGAAATACGAAATTATGATTTCATGTATTATTTATACATTGAATCAGTTCGAGATCGAGATGCAGTTACCTCTCTGGCGCTCTATTTGATAGTCAAAATAGCGTGCGACGTAATAGACTTCTGTTCTAACCTATTCCTCAAATTTCTTCCAGAACACGTATTCTCTTAAGACGTTGACAGGCATTACCGCCTACAAGAGTTAAAATGTTTTCATTTTAATAAATCAGTAATTTCACGGTGACCTATTGTTCTTACTATCATAGGGAACGAAATATGTTACTATGCAATTAAAACCATCGTACTGCCACAATACGATTTTCAAAAATTCGTCCAAAGAAAATACTTCCCGTATACATTGATATTTTCATCACCAGTTTTGCGTGTAGCGCTACACTAGACTACACTATTGGACCTCGTAATCTGATACTCAGTCAAACGTTTCATGATTCAACGAGAACAAAAACAAATACTACACTGTTTTTATGTTAATTAAAATAGTTTGTGTTGTGTTGCGTCCTTTGAGGTCAACCTGTAATGCCAAACGATGCAAATTAGCAGAATTTTAAATACTGAAAACTCTTCAGTGTCACATTTCCCCTGAATATAGATTTCTCAAGCGTCAATACAGGTTTCGTTATAATATTTTCCATCACCGTTTGTTATAATTTGAGAAAAAGTAAAGCTCAATAGCGTTCAACTGGACAAAGGATATATCGGACATAGTACTAATAATTTATTTTTATGCATATCAAAAGCAGAAACATTGTGTTTGCGTAACATAATTTATGTGACCTATTGTCCTACGGAAGCTGTAGGCCCGTTTCGTTAATCATCTATCGAAAAAATGTAATAAAACGGCGCAAGCGCGGACCCCAAAATGGTCAGCCACCATTAGCAACGATCCGTGATTTCTGCCATAAAACTAAATAAATTATTATTCATTGCTGTATTTTTTTTCTGCAGCAATTGGCTGGTGGCATACATCCATTTATCAATACCATAATCTCAGATAGTTATTCATATTGAGCCCGATTTATCGTCATGTCGAAGGTGTAGAGTCAGTTTTGTGTTTATTTATTTTTCTTTAAATGTAATTTCTACCTTTTACTAAATCTATATTTGATAAATATATATATAGTATGGCAGAGTAAGTCCAAAATTATAAAAGATTTATTAAATCTTATTTTACGAAACAAATGATGTCGTAACAGTTCAAAACCAGATGTATATACATATTACACTGAAGTTGTACATCCCAGAAACAATGTTTCCTACAATACTAGGGATATGTGATTTCGATTTTAATTAGGACCACTAAATTTGTATTTAGGTTTGTATCAGTACCACCAGAATATAGTTGGATTAAATAGCATATTTCGCATCATGAGTGAAAATTCCATATACGACCACAACTTTATATATAAGCATTCAAATCTGCTTATTTGCCTATTTGCCTGTTGACTGTGACTGTGATTATCGAAAAAAAATGTTTGTTAATAATTATGGAGCTTCATGCATCACAATGGTCCGCTTTGAACTTGTGAGTTAAAACCTTTTTTAATGAGACCAGAATATAATTAATATATATTTTAAATATTTGTAAATAAGGTTAAAGTTTTTTTATAAATATAATGTTTTGCATTTGTTACAGTAAATAAAATAACGTGTCTAATCTCATACTTAATATTATTATCAACGATTACGTAATTTTCGATCGGCTCTATTCATATCTCTGTTCTGTCCCCTAAGGTGAAAGGTCGCATAGGGCACACGACGGTCAGTGGCGAATGGTACCGCCTGGGACCTCGTCAATTTCATGAGGGATATCCTTGAATATTATTACTTATTCCTCATCCATGACTTGGATTCTATGGAGACAATAAAAGTACGTACACATCAAACTAGCAATGGTTTGGGTTTTATTTTGTGACGTTCTTTTTGATAATATTAACTTTAGCGGATAACAATTTCAAATTTGAACCTTCAGTTAAAACAAATAAATATTAATATGTAATAAACGTTTTATTTGCTATAGAAATCCGTAAACTTTATTGTTTTATCGCTGTTACCTTTAAAGCACCAATCTGTATTTATTCATAGTATTTTAATACCTAACTGTTAATACTTCTATTATAGTCTTATGTCGACGACGAAGATACGCCATCAGTCTGTAACTCTTTAATTTGTGAAAAATATTATCTTCAAATACTTGCTACTCCTTTGTAGTAAACTCTGCGTTTATTAGAAGAGACCCTTTCTATTTTCCTACCTATTTTCAATTGCAATAATAAAGCTGATGTCATATGGTGAGATTTCAATCTTAAGATGGCCGCCGCACCGGATTCCCATGCTTTTGTGATTATTTGTTACTATTATTTTGTTGCAATTTTTTGATCTGTATTTATTTTTGGTAATCTGTAATTAATCTGCAACATACTTTAATTAATTTATTGATAATTTATTATTATAATATTTATATTGGTTAATTGTATATTGTTAATTAATATATATTGTTAATTGATATATATTGTTAATTGATATGTATTGTTAATTTATATATATATATATAAGTGATATATTGATTAATTGATTTGTTTTATGTTGCAGTCAGACGTAGTAGTGTTCCATCGATTCCAGGCGGAAGTGCAAAGTAGCGTCTACTCTAATATAATGATGAATTTCCGCAAAATAACGCCTTCTTCAATCAAAAATCTGTAATTGTTATTTTAATATTTTTTAACAAATAGTTGGGTTTGAGCTAAATGGATTTTGTGTATAATTATACTTACACCTAGTAACTAATTTTAATGGTATAAACATTGATGTACTGTAACGCCACCTTGTGGCAGACTATAATAAAACTTTCATAGTGCTCGTCTTAACAGTATTTTAGCTTTTTTTCTGTTAAGTATATAAATACCAAAATCCACATTTATATAGAAGATGTTCAAAGTTAGAATTATGTGAGAATTGTTTAATATAATTTTGTATTCCGTCTTTCAATAATTGTAATAAACGTTGAATCAAAATTCAAAATAGCTGAAAATTAAATAACCCAAACAACGGATTCTGTCCATCACAAATGTCAAAAGTACAACTTGGAGCGGAGTCCGAAGATAATTTCAACGGAATTCAATCAAACTCTCCTAATCTAATGATTTAATTAATTTTAACTAGAAGCAACATTTCGAGGTAATGTTGAAAATTTAATTTAGTATAAAAAATCTTTCACAGAATTATAATAACGAGTGCTCGTCCAGTGTTCGATCGTCAACCATAGAGAATAAAATATTTTACCAATTTTTTTACTGTTAAGCTACAAAATAAAATAAAAAATTAAGAAAATCGGCTGAGAAACAGACGAGAGAAATGTTCTTAACCGTTTCCCCACTGCCTATCTAAATGTTCAAGTATGTACCAACACTTTGATTGTTGTCAATAAAGTCAAAGTATAAGACGACACTAATGATATAAAGTTAACACTAAAAGATTAGCAAGTAAATTATATCAATAAGTATATGTTATATTTTTTTTTTTATGTCATAGTTGGCAAACGAACAGATTGCTCATCTGATGTTAAGTGATCACCACCGTCCATGGACACTAAGAACACCAGAGGAGTCGTAAGTGCGTTGCCACTCTTGGGGAGGGGAGGTGGGCCTCCGGCGCTCTCACTGACCGAACGAAACGCAACAATGCAAGCACTGTTACTTCACGTCGATTTTCTATGAGAGGGTGGTACAACCCCGGGCGAGCCGACCCCTTCATGCTGAAACCAGTAATAGTTTACCATCATATGACAAAGATGCACATAAATAAGGCAAAATATTATATGATATTAGATTTCAAGTTCTCGCTTGAATAGTTACAAAAGCACTAAAGTCTCAAAGAAAATAGATGTATCTTAAAACACAAGTTGTAGAAAACTCGAAAAATTTGAGTGTTACTTGAGAAAAAGACTGATAGGGGAACAAAAAAATACTATTAGATAGCTGATCCCAATATAAAACTTCCTGCTTTCCTGATTCCCAATATTTATAAAACTTAATATTGCAAAAAACGCTAGATGCGTCCCTCTTTCTATGGGTACCAGAACAGTTACGCAAAAATCTGTCATTAAATACTTTTCTTCCTTAACTTATGGTGTGTAAGCTTTTTTTTTCGAACTGACTACGCAATTGACCCAGCAAGGTCTTAACAGCTTCACCGGACTACTAAGGCGAGCGCTTAAGGCACTCAGCTGATTTTATTTTGACAACTATCTCAAGGGTGCGCGACACACCTCGGCTCTGGCTGTTGCCTGATACATGCAAATCGCGACCTATCCGATCTAACCTAAGCTAAGCTAAATTCATACATATATGAGTTGTTGAAACATATATGTGTACCAAGCATACATACCTCAACAACCCTTATATATATTTTGTATCGGATAATATTCCATATTATTTCAGTTTGATAAGAGAAAACAATAAAACCCTTCCACTTGCATGTGTAAGCGTGCATGCGTGCACGTGTGTGGGGGTGATATGAGTAATGTTGTCGCAGTGATGTAAGATTTTGTGTCACTGTATCGCGCGAGCAGCGTACTCAAGGGTTCCACACCGAGGGAACGGACCTAGGCTTGAGCTGCTGCCGAGGGGGGTCTAGTCTGATGTGCGGGAGCGAAATTTACACCCAGAGCACGGCGGCGTGATCTGTGGTTACGCGGGCGTGGGCGTGAGCACGCTCTGTTTGGAGAGACAGGGTGGTACTGATCGTTCACTGCCGTTATTTCATCGGGAGGGTCGGTAAAAATATGTCGTGGACGTCTTTTACAACGCGCAGCGTTTGGTACGGGTTCGTATTTTGTGGCGGATACCACTAACGGACTGGGATGATTCGCCACAATTCCGCCAATGTTATGTAGTCCGGTGAAGCTGTTAATACATTGCTAGGTCAATAGCGTAGTCATTTCGAGAAAAAAAAGCCAATGTCATATAGATACAGAGCGTGCGCAGTTATTAAGTATCTACTGCTGTTTAATGTTTGGTCCACTTCTAAAGAATTAATTTAGGTGGTGGATCAGTCATTAATTAACAATTTCAAAGTGCTCAATGAACCTTTTTTTTTCTTCTTATATGCAGATTTAATGTGTAAGTTAAAAATCATATCTGTGAGCATCTATTGGGTGTTGTTTTTTTTTATTGTTATTATTATTTTTTTAAATATATATATTTATTTCTTTATTTTTATGATTTCATTTAACTATTTTATGACGGATTTTTTTAAAGACGTTATTGCCTTTATGGTGGTTTCATTCTGGTCCCCTATCGCCATCTTTAGGTTATAATCTACAATATGCCGCGCCGGGGCGTCCATGGCCCGATGGATGAACCTACTAACTGCGTCATCAGTCACGTCGGTATAGTAGACACAGGTATCGGTGTGTCTGGATATTGGCACTATAGCATGTGAAACACTATCGTGGATTTGCATCCTTCTGCCCTTTGTTTGCATGATCACCACCGATTTGAAGGTCAATCCCTGGGATTCGTGGACTGTTAGCACGTGCGATCATTCCCCTACCCCGTAGCCCTTGTTTATCAGGGTTTTTTTCTCTTCAATGAACCTTGAAATCATATTTAAACATACATTACTACTCTGGTTGGTGGTTGAATCTGAGATTCACGTTGTCAATACGTAAAGTACTGCAAAAACGTTAGAGAAATGAAAATAACTAAACATATGAAAATATTTTTCCACGTAAATGAAAAATTTTAACATAACTTGAGACTGATAAGAACATTTTGTTGCATACAAAACTTGCCACCAGTTTGTGTTATCTCTTGCAGCAACATACTGGTCGGTGACCAGCCATCCATCTACATACAAATTTACATACCTATCAGGGAACAAGTTGCCCATTGTCGTTCTATGGTGTTGTAAAACTACCGGAAAACCTTAGCCGTGTCGCATTAAACCCGACTTTAAAGTGTTATCATAAAATACAAATTACAGTAGCAATGTTGAAGAGAAAATTGAAAGAAAAAATCGAGCATCTTCAAATGAAAATGAGCTATAACATGGGGTAATTTAAGTTCAAATTCGTTTATCTTCCGAAAGGACAGTTAGTACCAATGGAGCAGCTTATATACAACCCGCACGTCCTCTTTAGATAAGATAAAGGCCACCTGAAATGAAGAGAACGACACCAATACGCGGCTAATGGTACCGATATGAGACGTACCGGTACAGTCGACCGGTAATTAATTTGTCAACTGATAATATACCGGTCCCATAGCCGTTTTGACGGTTCTCGTTTTATTTAGCATCCGATAATGCTTAAATTAAGCATAATTTATAATTCGAAAGCATTGGTGAAACATAATACAACCATTTGCTATCTACTGTATACAAACGAACCAAATACCAATTTATATAAAGTATAGTTTTCTGTCTGTATTTAGTAGCGGATTTGGTAGACAAATACTAAATTTATAGACTTTAATAAGTCATAAAAATATTAGAAAATATTTAGGTTGAACGAGAGGTCTGTGAATAATAGTAAATAAATATTGGAAAAAAATCTGAGAAAATAAAGAACAAAATCAGAACAACTAAATTTCTATAACAGCATTTTTTTTTTCTCGAACCGACTACGCTATTGATCCGGCAGGGTCTTCACAGCTTCACCGGACTACGACTACTATAACAGCATCTCTTACCGGCCCAACTATATCGAAAAATCATGTAGAAAATCTCATCTACGTATAAATAGTCAGTGGGGAATGGTGAAGAACATCTTCCTCCTCTATTTCTCAGCCGATTTTCATAATTCTTTTTTTGTTTTATACCTATTGATGAGCTTTAGTGTTATCAAAAATTGGAAGAGTTGATTTTTGTCTATAGTCAAAGTTTGACCACTGAACGAATTGAAATAAGTAAAAAGTAACTCACCATTATCGTTCAAGCGGTTTCGGACTAGACGAATTAAAAACAGGCACACAGGAATTTCATGTATCATCATTATTCATTACAAATTATTAAAACAAAGTCCCCTACCACGTCTGTCTGTTTGTCTGTTCGCGATAAATTCAAAAACTACTGAACGGATCTTTATGCGGTTTTCACCAGTGGATAAAGTGATTCATGAGGAACGTTTTAGTATATAATTTGTCCAGGATTTTTTTATAATCAGGGCGCGACAACGTCTGCCGGGTCCGCTAGTAAAGATATATAAATCGATATATCGTTTTTATATATAATATTATGTTGTTTAACGCTTAAAGACGCGGACGAATGCTAGTTAATATATTTCCCCTATTTGAATGCGTATCACTTTGAAACTATGGAACTGATTTCAATGTAGTAGGTTTTTCTTTAATTAAAATAAAATTAAAATTAGATTTCATAGAACAATTTCACGTAAAGAAAGTTGTAAATGCCCGGTAATATAAATCTAAGAAATAATTTGTGTCAATAATACCTTTACGTAGGGATTGATATTTTAATTTAAAATTGCTGTGTAATGTCGTCTGTATGTTCCAAATTTCGGTCGTGTGTTTGTGTATACAGCCGATTTTGTCATAAAATTGGTGGCACTGCAACGCTTGCACTCGCAATCCTGCAGCCTTATGATGAGACAAAGACAATTTTGACTCCATGCTACACTTAGTTATATGTATATCTCTTGAATTATTTTCTGTATAAAATCGTTAACATGTGTTATAAATGTCAAATAAATGATGTTTTCATTCTTATTTTATTTATAGAACATAATAATAAAAAAACAACAAAACTAAACAACCTCATATTACAGAATTTGTATTTTTTGTAGCAAAGCTAAATGATTGCACTATGCCTGATGGTAAGCACATTATAATCCAAAAACAATGGCAACCACCGAGTGACACACTACCCATCGCTGGTCGTCACTGTCAAAAAGCTGCGAAAAGATGGATATGAACAGACTGATCCCGAAACGCGATCCGCAGAAGCGAATTGCTATGACTGGCTTTTTCGCCATATACATGGTGGTTGCGACCCAGTCAGGCTGCAAAACCCTACCACACCGCAAAATTATTTTTATTATTTTATTAATTTGAGAATATTTGAGGAAAAAAAAAATTCTGATTCGATACAATATTAATTCTACCGATCTAAAGTAAATTTCAAAATATTCTATCCATTAGTTTTACATAAAAAATACCTATATAAATACATTGTTTTTCGTTTTACCGGAAGAATAATTTCGCCTTTATCCTAAGAGTTTGCTTTCGTTCCCAGCGAGGTTCAAAACGCTAACTGAAGATTACATAATGATCACTTATTTCGTGGATAGCATGGCATGTATGTTTAGCTCTATTTTGATATAAACTCAGTGATGAGCACCATTGATCCTAAGAATATCGATAACAAACTAGTTTTTAAAAGTAAATCTATGCGACCTCTTTTTATGATTATTTCTTATAAAGGATATATTTATCATTGCATAAATATATATAAATACTACTGTATTGAATCCACTGAAGCATATATCTTGATTTCTCACTTTAAATGTTATCAGCTGATAGTTTGTTCAGTATTTTTTAAGTGATGGCACGGTAGGAAAAAAAAATCGTTTCGCGTTACGAGTTAAACGTAAGGTATGTATTTGCGTATGTGTGTAAATACGTATAGGTGTGGGTGTAGTAGTATACATAAATTAATAAATATATAATTCAGTATTTATTATGTTTTTAATTATTTTACTATACTTCGTATGTTATATAGTTTATGAGCATTCTCATCTATATGTGTGTTTGTGTTTGAGTTAATATAATTTAATACAGCCAAAGAAGTTTCACTTCTTCCGCGTGTAGACATTGATACACCTAATGTTTTTTTTATTTTTTATAAGAGGAAATTGCTGAGTTATGAATATAATAATGAAAATATGTGATTCTCTATGTTACTTATATTAATACATGTAAGTTTTGTAAACTTTTCCAAACTTGTATTCAGTTTAAAGTGTAGGTAGCTAAGGCTTGTTAATGTCTATCTATCAGAAAGTAATAAAATAATAGATAAGACAACAATTAATAAATTAAATGAAACGTAATTATCAGTTCTCAAAGAAACAAAACAAGACTGAGATTAAATAATGGGATTTGTCTATAATTCAGTTCTTAGGCCTAGACGGCCTTATACCCGTATATTACCTTTATACTTACGGGCCGTATAGGGAGCTGATATGGTACCGCGCTGATATATGCATTCACAGTTCGGTAATAGTCGGTTCTCGTACATCAACTAACTCAGCCTTGGCTGGTGACCATATGCCATACAGCCCTCTCGCAATATTACTTCGTTTTCGCTTGTCGTACATTCTATGATAATCGTTCTGTATCTATATTTCTTAACGTGTATGTAAGACCTTTCTCAATAGATAGTTTATTAAATAAAAAGATTACGTAGGGACTTAACAGTCGCATTTTGCTAGAAACCTCGTCCAAGATCACTTAATTTAATATGTTAAAAATTAAACTTGAGTAAAACCTAACTGTGATGATTATCGTTTTAACTCTTACAAAAAAAAAAAACAGGAATTCATATTTCACAGCAAACGTGAAAAATGTTTGCATTTATGCACTTATATATTTATCATTTAATTATTTTCAACCTCAACTGATAGCTGTATTCACTGTTTACATAACATCTATAAACTGAATAGACATTTTATTTGTTTGCGATGTCTAGACCATAATAAAGGCATAAACGTAAGTAATGTTGTTTACTAGACGCAGTTTACATTGTAAGATGCGTGTTATGTCATGTAAGTTGTGTCATTTGTCGACATAAATAATTATTTTCCATATTTACTTATGTACCTACATATAAATTGCTGTCCTCAGGATTCTTCATAATTTTGCTGAGATATTATAAGCAACTTCATCTAAAGACACAAAACACGACATCTAAACAAACACACACATTGTTTAGATGTTGTGTTGTGGACTAACACCCAACGTTATCTAATTAAAATATATAATAAGAATTATTTAGCAATTAACAATTAGGAATATACAAGGGTCTTTAAGTTGCAGTAATAGTTTCTGGTAAGTGATGTGAGTAAAAAGGAAAATTAAATTCCTGTGTCAATTTTCAAATTTATTAAATAGTTTTCATATCTTTTACATTATTGTCACAGGTTTTTGCTTTGAAAGTAGTATCTTCGTGTAACAAAATTAACCAAACTAAATAAAAAAATGAGTTTTTCGCGCGATACCGCGCGATCTTAGTCTATCGAATAGTGGATTGTATGTTTTACTTGCGGGCCCGGCGGACGTTGTCCTACCCTGATAATAACATAACCTTGATAAATTATATAATTATACCTAAACCTTCCTCATGAATCACTTTATCTGCTGGTGAAAACCGTATGAAAATCCGTTCCGTAGTTTTTGAGTTTATCGCGAACAGACAGACAGACGCGGCAGAGGACTTTGTTTTATACTATGTAATGTTTCATAATCTTGTGTCATTTGACTGTATATTTTGTAATATTGATGACATTTTACGTAATATAGTTTGGTTATTGTGCATAAGTGAAGTGGACGGTAAATACTATGGAGCATGAATTCTGAGATGTCATAAAAACTGCCTAGAAAGTTCTAACAAGGGAGCCACCATTTTGTTCTAACATTGAAATTATGTAAGACACTTGTAATATTACTACTTACTCTACAATAGCCATAATAATATGGAAGGTTGATTTCCAAAAAAATCTTTGTTATATTTAAAAAAAAATGTATAATATTTTTTCTTCACGAAAATGGAACACCGTGAATATAATCTGAGTTTTTTGAGATTAAATAAAAATATTAATAATATTTGAATCACTTATCACATCCCTATAGTGACCACGTCAGTACGTGCTCACGTTATTTCCATGGCTAATTGCAAATGGCGGCTAGCTGTCAACGCATTCGCGCTAATGTGTCGAGTCGACGTGTGGGCACCTTCGCGACCTGATGACCTTCAGAGCTATCGCTGTCCTATTTTACAAACGTTAGTCATTTCAATATTAATGTTTCTTGGTGACCAGTTCTTTGAGTATAATATAAGTTTTGTTTTTAATAAAAAATTATGAACTATGCTTGCAGGATTATATAAAGTGAACCCAGTCTTATGAATGGCTTACGCGGAATGTTTTCAGCGGAATATTTTATTGAATAATCGTCGTAATAGAAATGAGGCCTGCAAATTTTTCAATATGTGCCACTAAAATTTAAAATAACATTATTGTACGCTTTTAATTTTGACCAATGAACAAAAAAATATTTTACAGATAACAAAGACGCGGGGATAAATCTCTCTAGTCTGTGTTGATTGTAGATAAACTGAATTCGCAGTTTTTTTAAATATAAAAAACATTTCTGTTTTTTTTTTAATATTACTCTATGAAGGATTAAAACTTATTTCGTACACTTACGTTGTAATTTTGCCTCATTGATAGACACGATTATATGCTCTAGTTTTTGAATTTGCTATAAGAAATGTTACGTTTGAAAACCATTACAAATTAAACGCATTTTGAAAAATAATAACTTCTATAATATTTCAGTCCGTATTGTATTAAATAATGTTATATTTGCTTCTATTAAGGTACAGTAAACAAAGTAATATTTCAATGGAAACCCGAATTAGGCTTTAACCTATAATCATATTATACTTACATATTTTAATTGTGCCTGAACTTGTATTTCACTAATATCATAAAACTTGATTTACTTTACACATATTAGGTATTATAATTCATGTTTTCTTTTCGAACTGATTACGCTACTGACCTAGCAAGGTCTTAACAGCTTCACCGGACTACTAAGGCGAGTGCTTGAGGCACTCAGCCGGTTTTATTTGGGCAAAAAGCTCGAGGGTGCACGGCACACCTCAGCTTGGGCTCGTTGCCTGATACATGCAATTCGCGACCTATCTGAGCTAACCTAAGCTAAGCTAACTATTCATACATATATGAGTTGTTGAAACATATATGTGTACCAAGCATACATACTTCAACAACTCTTATATATATTTCGTATCGGATAATTGTAATTCATGCATGTTTATATTTCTGTTGATTTATTGTTTAGCTGTTGACCCTTTATTAAATGAAAAGACTCCAGAAGATACAAAAGTAATTACTTGTATAGTATCATAGTAAATATCTTGAACCTAAGCCTAAAATGGATTTTATAATGCACCTACTGGATTACACCGTCACACCGATAATTCTTGATAAACATTTAAGGATGTTCTACCACCACGCTAGCCCATGCATAAGGAGATACCGCTCATCCATAATTTGTACCTTTGCAAATATACCAAACAGAAGCTATTGGAAATAACACGTTTCTCTAGTAAAAACTTCAACAAAAGCTACCGCCGACAGATTCATCATATTTCGAGACGGATTCACGAAATTTAACACTATTATTTTGTACCGTCCTGACCAAAATTTAATACCATTATTTGGCGGAGATTTGCCGAAGAATGTATATTTTTAAGCGTTGTCCGCTAAGCAAACACGGGTGCTGAGCCGAACCAAATTTTTCGCGGTTCGTTTGACTTCTTGAATAGGACTTTTGAAATAAATACAAAGTTTCAATGGTCGACGTAATAGTCAATGACACGATAATTTAAACTTTATTCCTAAGGTAAGAAGTAACTTTTCATTTTTTGGGTACGATCAAAATAAATTTGTGAGAGTAAAAAAAATATTAATCACGTTACGGCTACACGGTAGCCGAATTATTGTGGGCGGTATGATTCTTTAAATTTTTTCGTCTTAAAAATACACTCATAACAATGTCTTGAGGTTTTCCTTAGCATTTGCAAACACTGATATCCCGTGCTATGTTTAGCTTAAAATATAATGCAAACCATTATGACCGCTTCATGCCAGCTGTGTCTACATTTCATGGAAAAAACTTACCATTATTACTTAGATATCTACCTTTTACAACTATTTATTTCAACGAGTTCATTAACCGTGTAACGGCTAGCGTCTAATTATTGGCTCCAAAGATATGATAATGTAAATGGTTCGTTTCGTCAAGTTCAATTTATTTTTACTTTTACATTTCATTGTATAATTTAAAGGCTAGAAATAGAGTTTATTTGCGGCATTACTTTTCTTTTATTTTATAACACAGTATGAGATCGAAATTTGTTCGCATCCATTTTCCTAAAATATCTAATTAAAGGCCCATAGTGTCTTTCTGTAGTTGTTAATTATATATACTATATTTATGTTGAACAAAATTATTATTCATGCTTGTAAAACCTTTAAGCAATTATTTTTGAAAATTCTCTGCTAGTATTGACCCACGCTGTACAATAAACTTATGTCAAAAATATAACACTTTTCTAGATCAAGGCTCTACAATTATTTTCAAAATTTTTGAACGTAATCTGCGACATTTTTAATTTATAGTGTTGAGTTACAGCAAATAAATATTGCCTAAATAATCTCTTTGTTAAATTATAGGTTTACACGTATCAATTTCCACGGCGACCGGTAAAACGTTGCAGAAATATATAAGTTGCAACGACATTTAGTGGAGGACCTCCTCCATGAAAGAACAGAAGTATATATGCTAAATTCCTGTGGATCGATTGATCATGTTGAGTTTAATAATTTCATATATAACCAGCATCCATTTTATATATTTTATATATTTATTTATATATTTTATTACATTTATTATAGTTTTATTTTATATAATTTTTATTATACCTACTATTATAAAAAGATTTGATTTTTTGCTTCAACGTATAAACTCATAAAATAATTAATCAATTATAAAGAATCATTCACTTATACGTAGGATCTACTTTATAAGCGAGTAAGCGAATAAAATTAACAGATCGATAAAAATGTAAAATTTGATGTATGTACCTGAGAGATTGCGTTTTAAAGTATTGACTTTATTTAGAATACAGTGTAAACTTTTTTAACGCAACTAGATTTATCGACAAACTCCCTAAAACGTCGAAATTACTTGACTTTGGTGGGTTTGAGCTTAAAGTAGTATTGTTTTTTTTCTCTCCATGAAACGACACCTCTCAATAACGTTATAAAATGTGCAGTCCGTAAACTGTCGCTATATAGAGTTTACACTACATTATTAAAGATACTACAAATCACTAATGCGCAACCATAGGCTTTACTTTATTATTGTTTTATGTTATAATTAACGCGTACAGAGCAACGGTCGCTAGCCTGTATAATATATAAACATTTTGTAATATCACGTCTAATAAACATCACCTTGTCATGTATAGTACAAACACAATTGCCTAAAGCCACTTGAAAGCACAGAAAGGCACACGTGTCGATTCGTCTTAATCCAGGGCTTTGCATTATAATCCGACCACCCATACGACGCCGCGTCCATTATTATGCTGCCCACAGAAATAGTACACCCATTATTATATAGAACGCAACACACCTATGCCCTTATTATTTTATAGTGTAAAATGGAGACCACCTACGTCATTCTGCATTTTTTTTTTGCGAAATCAACTATTCGATGCGAATTTAATGATGCGTTCGTGATTTTTCACGTTCAGTTGTTAGCATCAATTGTGATTTTTTTTCAGCAGTTGTATATTTTTACTTGACATGTTTACAAATGAACATACATTTACGTATTGAGTATTAAGCGCTTAAAGGTGCTTAAATGGTCTAAATCACGTATAATAATATTCCTTCGCATTCTTCAGTATTTTATATAGATACACTCGTACAAAATCTCAGTCCATAAACAACAGTAGATGTCTTCTTCCAATCTACAAACGCAACATCGAAACCACGATCTCTCTGGATATATATTAATTCATCTCTAATTGCAACTCTCTGACTGAGATACTACATCAGTAATTTACGTTGTCCATTTACGTACAGCTCTAATCACGTGAATATGTTATTTTACAATTTTATTTGAAAAAGTAACATATATTTTTTTACTACATGGTTTGCTTTCGTTCGTTCGTTCGTTCACGTCACGTTTGCTAGCTCTTGCAAAAAATATTGATAAAAACCAAATAAAAGTGAACAATCGAAGTGTCAGTTGTGTTTAGCTTGGAGATAAGTGTTTATTATTTGTTGTGAACTAAAAACATTTTCTAAAATAGTACCCAATCTAAGATTAAATCGGTGTTAAAATCTGTGTCCGACATATTTAAACAAAAAATATTTTTGTAATACCCACAACTTTTAACTAAACGTACCGTTTTCTGTCAAGTTGACAACTTAAATCAATTTGACTTTTGTGTTCTCTGTCAAATTAATATTGTCATCTAGCTGACTGACGGTTCAGTATTACCACTGCTATAAAAATCTACTATTTGGAAGAAACTTAATAAATAATGGCTCAATGCTTTAAATGTGATATGCAAGTACAAGACGATAAGAATTCTAAAATAATATGCAAAGGCTGCAAGAGGGCAACATGTGTCAAGTGCAGTGGATTAACTGCAACTGAATTGCGTGTATTTGGTCTGCAAAATCCTAAGTTATCGTACCTGTGTGATGAATGTGAGGAAGGATTGAGGCAAGTACCAGAGTTACGCAAGTTAGTCACCGAACTCCAACATCAAGTGCAGGAACTTAGTAAACAACGCTCAAATGCCATAAACCTGGACATGGTGATTAATGAAATTGAAGACCGCAATAATCGTAGCCGCAATATTATTATGTATGGATTACCAGAATCTAGTTCAAATTCCCCGGAAGACAGAAAGAATCACGACAAATTAGCAGTAACTAATATAGTGGCTTCACTTCCCATACAAGAACCAGAGATAGTATCATCGTTCCGCTTAGGCAAACCTTTATCCAATAATGGTAAGCCTCGACCTCTCAAGGTGGTACTAGCTAATAAACATGGTGCTATTAATGTTCTAAAGAATAAAAGTAAGTTACCAAAAACAATTAGTGTCCAGTCGGATATGACGCCCTATCAAAGAGACCAACTCAAGAAACTTCGTGACGAGTTGGCTGAGAGGGTCGATAAAGGTGAGAAAGACCTGACTATCAAATATATAAACAAAGTTCCCAGGATTGTGAGTACCACAAAAAACTAAACTATGTTGTGTTCTCGGAACTGGTTCTATTTTACACAAACCTGGCATCCCTAACAGCAAAATTTGATTTATTTCTTCTCGAAGTTAATAACTATAAACCTGCATTTATTCTAATAACCGAAACACATTTGAACTCGTCAATACCGAACAGTATTATCAACATACCTGGTTACATGTTATATCGCTTAGACAGGGATAATAAAAAGTGTGGAGGTGTAGCTATATATGTTGCTAATACAATAAATGGATCAACTATTATATCTAAAGTTAATATCACATATCAAAATAGCATGGTCGAAGCACTCTGGCTCGATATTCAGTACAAAGAACTCGCCTTTCTTATGGCCTGCGTATACAGGCCGCCCTCAAGCACTCCTTCTGAATTGGATGAAATTCTTTTTAATACTATTGGAAAAGCTGCATCTGAAAATACTGTGGTCATTGCAGGAGACTTTAACTTACCAAAGATAAAATGGCCTCTACATAAAACTCATGGTTACGACAGTCTATGTGAAAATTTTGTTAATATGTACACAAATAGTAACCTAAACCAACTTATAACACAAATTACCAGAAAACGAAATCAAGAAGAATCGCTTTTGGACCTTATACTCTGCAATGATGATGCACTAATGTGTGATGTTGAATATCACCCACCAATAGGTAAAAGTGACCATCTAGTTATTACTGCTACAATGCAAGTAATCAGT
>MU158792.1:981579-992131 GCA_015888305.1 Antheraea pernyi | reverse complement strand
AAAGTGATGGTCACTGTTTGGTGGTCTAGCGTCGGTGTGATTCATCACAGCTTCTTACCAAACGTGGTGAGCATTACTGCAGATGTGTACTGTAAAGAACTGAACACAATGATGGAGAAGCTGGCACATCTCCAACCAGCATTGGTCAATCGCTGGTCTCCGCTGCTCCTGCACGACAACGCGCGACCTCATACTGCACAGCAGACGATCTCCAAGTTGCAAGAACTGGGGTTGGAAGTTCTCCGTCATCCACCCTACTCACCAGACCTTGCGCCTACTGACTACTACTTTTTCCAGAATTTGGATAACTCCTTAGCGGGAAAAAAATTCAATACCCAAGAGGCGGTACAAAATGCCTTTGAAGAAGTTGTTACCTCCCGTCCAGCTGATTTCTTTAAGAAGGGCATCAATAAACTGCCACTACGTTGGCAAAGATGCATTGATTTCATGGGTGATATTTGTATTAATCGAAGTACGATTAATACAAATAAAAAAAAAATGTTTAAATTTTTTCATACAAAACGGCAATTTCATAGGTAAAGACCTAATATTATTCTAGAAAATAGTTAATAAAATAACAACTTTCGCGAATGAAAAGAATAAAAGGAAAATGTGCATACATCATTGAAATTCTTGTTATATTTTTGTAGAAGAAATAAAATAAAAACAATAACTTTGACGACTGAGAAAAGTGAAACGACAACATGCATACATAATTAAAAATCCTCTTATATTATTCTAGAAACAATAATTAAAACCTTTTAAATTTGGAGGAAGATACAGCAATATAAGAAATCATGATTTTGTCTTCAAGTTCAATCGATTCTAGCGGTAGTTGTTTCTCGCGATCTATTCAATACTTCGGCCTGAGCGCGACAACAATAGATTCATTTAATAAAGTAAATTTTCAAAAAAAAGTATTAACCGACTTCAATATCAATCAAAAACCCATAAGGCACTAAAAAGCGGAAAATAAATAGTTTATCAAAAATAAAACATATGAATATGTGTGCTACCTAGAGATGTACTGGAAGTCGGTACCAACCAAAATGTTTGTATTACAGAGACGCGAGAGTGGACTTAAACTTTGTACCTATGTAGATGATATGATTTTCGGTTTGATTGGCACCGACTTCCAATACATCTCAAGGTAGCACACATATTCATATGTTTTATTTTTGATAAACTAGTTATTTTCCGCTTTTTAGTGCCTTATGGGTTTTTGACTGATATTGAAGTCGGTTAATACTTTTTTTTGAAAATTTACTTTATATACTATGTAATGATGGACACATATCTTAAATTGGGGCTGTTTACGTTATAAATATAAATCTGGTGTAAAATTTGTACTTATTTAATGTTATAAATGATTCAACTCCATATGTGGCCTTCTAACTCATCTCAAAGACGAACCATGAGAACTTTTCGAGAGGTTTCAATATCATTAAAGTTTATTTAGCAAAGAGAGCACAGATATTTTAGATTAAGATACGTAAGGATCGTGGACCATGACGAATAGAGACTTATAAATCAATTGCAAAGAAATTGTTTCCAATCTTTTTTATTGAGAAAAATGAAGCTTGTTAGTGGCTACTTCACAAAAAATAGACAAACAGAAAAGGATAAGGTGCTGAACTGTTTAATTTACGCCTATAGCAACTACTTGTTCGTGTATTTGTTTTTTTTTTCTAAAATAAAAGTTGCGTAAGCTACTTCGTTTAACATCAGCTATATGTCAGTGTAAGTTCCGTCAAAATCTGTTTAACCGTTTCGGAGATTAGCCGGACCAAACATACAAAAATATTTAAAATTGTTTTTGTTATAGGTACCGTATATATTTGCATATCCATTTAATAGTGGTCGTAGAGCCACGCTGAAGCTATTACTGGTTTCAGCATGTTGGGTCGGCTCGCCCGGAGTAGCAGTCTAAAAAAAAAAAAAAAAGCGACAACAATAGATTCATTTAAAAAGCTGCTCTTCCAATATTTTTATCGACCGCGCTTACTACCGAGAATAAAAGCATTATCTTTGTATCAAGATACCATTCTTTACTACTTTTCTATAGGATTTAAAGCATACAACTTCGTAGTATATTATCTTTTTGTATCTCATAACGTTTAGAAAGGTAACCAACTGAAAAATAATTTACTTGTCTACAAGACGTCGACATTTCCTTGTTTTCTGTAAGTATAGTGTGCAAATACTGAAACTGTCCAGAATAAATTTTATAAATAACGTTGTGTTGTTTGAAAGAACTAAGGGTGCACACAGACGGACACGGATTGTGATTTTGTTTTACACTATTTATCGATGATACAAAGACAGTTTTGTATATACATTTAGTTTTAATAAAACTAGAAATATGATACATGTTGGGTTCGATTTCGGCGAAACATCGGAAATAACCGACCACCCTGCGCCCGCGCAGAGGACGCCGACGTACAGCGCGACGGGTATCAGTTACAATGAGCATCTCAAAGCCGACTTCAGGCGGCGTCACGGCTGTCACCAACCGTGTCACTGGGCCGTGGATATGTTATCCATTTTATGCTTATACACACACTTATACATGACAGATTAGCTATGCCCGCGATTCCGCATGTGTTTATTGCGAAGTAGTTACTTTCATCTTTTAACTTTGTTTTTATTGATACTAGCGGGCCTGACGGACGTTGCCCTGACCAGATAATAAAATAAACCTTGACAAATTATATACCTAAACCTTCCTCATGAATCACTTTATCTACTAGTGAAAACTGTATGAAAATCCGTTTGGTAGTTTTTAAGTTTATCACGAACAGACAGAAAGACAGACGTGGCAGAGGACTTCGTTTTATAAAATGTGATTTTATTTTTTTATGGGTTTAAGAGTATTATTGACAATTACTATACTCGTTTGCTACCAATTTTGAAACCAAACATACTGATGATATTATGTAGTCATGGTGCTCTAGTGGTCTGACCACTGGAATATCAATCCGATATCCGCTGGTTCAAACTAGTTTTGACGAATACATTTGCTAAAATATACATAAATTTACGGGTTGATGACGATAATGATTATAATGATGCTATATACAAAGTCTAATGAAAGTAAATTACAATTAATTAATTAAATATTTGATTGAAGAAGGCGTTACTTTGCGGATATTATTGTGGACACTACTTTGCACTTCCGCCTGGAATTGATTGAACACTACTAAGTCTAACTGCAACAAAAAGCGAATCAATATAATTACATATATTTATATATTAATTACAGAATATATAATTAATATAAATATAATAATTATGTAGTAGTGTTCAATCAATTCCAGGCGGAAGTGCAAAGTAACGGCCACTATAATATTTAATTAATTACACTATTTTTTATGTCGTTTTCGTAATCAGACTATGTCGCAAGATTTGTAAAAAAATACATGTACAAACAGAACTAGATTTTTTTTTTTAATATAGTTTAACTGAAGTGGGATTATAGTGTAGCTTAAAATGTTCAAATAATTACGATTTTGTCAATTATTATGAAAAATAGACTTTTCTCACTCGGATTATCTTATTCAGCATATGACACTGGCTGAATTGTGGATAGCGCCCACAATGAAATAAAAAAGTGATAAAGCTCTTAAATAATTAATTCGTTATATTATGTCATAACTTTTATTTAATGAACTAAACAGTAACGCCCCTTCTAAAGCCCCTAATTTGTCTTTTTATTTACGTTAATAATTCTACATAGATTGCTTAAACACATCTACGTGTTCTTAAAATATCAACAGCTATTGTTTTTTTATGTGTAAATGACGAGTAAAAAAGTTCTTAAGGCTTGCAACCCGTGTGCAGGTTTAGAGGAAATATCAAAATGGATAGCCTTTAGAATATCAATATTATTACTACGTATTATACAGCAAAGTCCTCTACCACGTCTGTTTGTCTGTCTGTTCGCGGTAAACTCAGATACAAAGTGATTCATGAGAAAGGTTTAGGTATATAATCTGTCAAGGTTTTTTTATTATCAGGGCGGGATAACGTCCACCAGGCCCGCTAGTTTTTAATAAAGTAAAATATACAATATTTACTGAGCAACAAATTCTTGTTGAACAGTGCAATATAAAACCGACTTTGTTTCTCTGCGTTTATATTGTTTATTTGTATGCTTATTTAAATACGTATGTAAACGAAGTATTTACAATATATCAGTCGTTCAACCGTCAACGCAAATTTCCTTTACTATCAAAACTTTGGATTTACTCGAAATTTAGCCGGTCAACTCCTGCGTTTAGTTAAACATTAATAAATCTAATTAAATCAGCGCCGTTAATGTTTAAATTTCGAATGATTTCAAAGAGTTGAAATTTGTCCTGACAATATTTATGACGACAGGGCGTACTGGCTCGTCGTTCGGGCACGATTCGTCGAGATCAAAGCGCGCGCTGTCACGTCATGTGCTCCCTACAAGATATAGGTCGCGGCAGCCCCTCGGGGACCAGATAAAAAAAAACGCTAAAATTGTATGTTTTGTAAATGATATTTTATTAGTCTACTTTTCGAGAATTTAACGGGAGGCGTGTGAATGACATTTTTTATGCTCACTCTAAAAGTATGAGCGCTACTGCGAATTTTACATTATATAAAAGAAATAATTTAATTATAAAGGACTGGCTTACGGACGTAGTATAATATTTATATAGTTTTACTCGAATTTTAATGAAATTTAAGATGATTTATTTGATAACGAAATAACGCGAAAATATTCTTTCTTCGTATAGTCTAGAATTTAGTAAAATGAATAGCTTAACAGTCTTTCACTATCACTTAAAACGTGAGCTTTTAATATTTAAGAGATTTCACGATTTTTGATTTCCCAATAAAATAACTAAGGATTTTTTTATTTCGAATTTTATTGGTGTCTAATGAATTACGTGTTATAGAAATGAATACATCTTCTTGTAGGCGGATTTTTTTATTTCGAATTTTATTGGTGTCTAATGAATTACGGGTTATAGAAATGAATACATCTTCTTGTAGGCAATTGAACGTCTATAAATATAATAAAAATGTAAATCTAACGTGTCTGTACTTTTTGGATTTTTATTAAAAACGATTGTTGCAGATATCTAGGAATAGGTAATAAAAAACATTCCAATAATTTTTGTCTGTCCGCCTGTCCCTTTGTTTGGACACGCATCACTGATGAAATACTGTATTAATGGTAAAACCTCTTCAAGAAAATCATAAAGCGCATCTTCGAGTAACATTTAGTCTTTGTTTCATTAGTGTTTGGTGTCTTTTTTTTCTTTTTTTATTTATTTTTTATTTCATTGGTGTCTCAATAGTAATTGTAATTTTAATAACGACGCGACTTACGTACGAGAGACAAGTAAATGAACTTAATACATTTAGATGACTTTATTAATCACCATTTTTTACATAAACTTCCACGGGGACGAAGTCGCGGGCACAGCTAGTCCTCAATATAGTTCTGATATGATTTTTCGCTAAGCTTCAAGTGGTAATATGATGTCGGTCGACGTGCTTTTTAATTACCGAATTTTTAGGGTTTCGGTGAAGTTAAACATTATGATGAAACCATAGTATACATACATACCATAGTATACATACATACATACCATAGTATACATACATACATACCATAGTATACATACATACATACCATAGTATACATACATACCATAGTATATACATCAATAAGCCGGTTTTTAGTGTAAGGGGTGTCAAATAACATCTAAGACTTAAGACACCCGAGCCAACCTCACCTGCACGTGGTGCACCCTGCTGAATAACGAACGAGGCAATGGCGAAAGCGGGGTCCATTCTTTACTACTTTTCTATAGGATTTAAAGCATACAACTTCGTAGTATATTATCTTTTTGTATCTCATAACGTTTAGAAAGGTAACCAACTGAAAAATAATTTACTTGTCTACAAGACGTCGACATTTCCTTGTTTTCTGTAAGTATAGTGTGCAAATACTGAAACTGTCCAGAATAAATTTTATAAATAACGTTGTGTTGTTTGAAAGAACTAAGGGTGCACACAGACGGACACGGATTGTGATTTTGTTTTACACTATTTATCGATGATACAAAGACAGTTTTGTATATACATTTAGTTTTAATAAAACTAGAAATATGATACATGTTGGGTTCGATTTCGGCGAAACATCGGAAATAACCGACCACCCTGCGCCCGCGCAGAGGACGCCGACGTACAGCGCGACGGGTATCAGTTACAATGAGCATCTGAAAGCCGACTTCAGGCGGCGTTACGGCTGTCACCAACCGTGTCACTGAGCCGTGGATATGTTATCCATTTTATGCTTATACACACACTTATACATGACAGATTAGCTATGCCCGCGATTCCGCATGTGTTTATTGCGAAGTAGTTACTTTCATCTTTTAACTTTGTTTTTATTGATACTAGCGGGCCTGACGGACGTTGCCCTGACCAGATAATAAAATAAACCTTGACAAATTATATACCTAAACCTTCCTCATGAATCACTTTATCTACTAGTGAAAACTGTATGAAAATCCGTTTGGTAGTTTTTAAGTTTATCACGAACAGACAGAAAGACAGACGTGGCAGAGGACTTCGTTTTATAAAATGTGATTTTATTTTTTTATGGGTTTAAGAGTATTATTGACAATTACTATACTCGTTTGCTACCAATTTTGAAACCAAACATACTGATGATATTATGTAGTCATGGTGCTCTAGTGGTCTGACCACTGGAATATCAATCCGATATCCGCTGGTTCAAACTAGTTTTGACGAATACATTTGCTAAAATATACATAAATTTACGGGTTGATGACGATAATGATTATAATGATGCTATATACAAAGTCTAATGAAAGTAAATTACAATTAATTAATTAAATATTTGATTGAAGAAGGCGTTACTTTGCGGATATTATTGTGGACACTACTTTGCACTTCCGCCTGGAATTGATTGAACACTACTAAGTCTAACTGCAACAAAAAGCGAATCAATATAATTACATATATTTATATATTAATTACAGAATATATAATTAATATAAATATAATAATTATGTAGTAGTGTTCAATCAATTCCAGGCGGAAGTGCAAAGTAACGGCCACTATAATATTTAATTAATTACACTATTTTTTATGTCGTTTTCGTAATCAGACTATGTCGCAAGATTTGTAAAAAAATACATGTACAAACAGAACTAGATTTTTTTTTTTAATATAGTTTAACTGAAGTGGGATTATAGTGTAGCTTAAAATGTTCAAATAATTACGATTTTGTCAATTATTATGAAAAATAGACTTTTCTCACTCGGATTATCTTATTCAGCATATGACACTGGCTGAATTGTGGATAGCGCCCACAATGAAATAAAAAAGTGATAAAGCTCTTAAATAATTAATTCGTTATATTATGTCATAACTTTTATTTAATGAACTTTTGTTTTTATTCATACTATCGGGCCCGTCGGACGTTGTCCCGCCCTTATAATAAAATAAACCTTGACAAATTATATACCTAAACCTTCCCCATGAATCACTTTATCTACTGGTGAAAACTTTATGAAAAACCGTTCGGTAGTTTTTGAGTTAGTCCTCTGCCACGTCTGTCTGTCTGTCTGTCTGTTCGCGATAAACTCAAAAACTACCGAACGGTTTTTCATAAAGTTTTCACCAGTAGATAAAGTGATTCATGGGGAAGGTTTAGGTATATAATTTGTCAAGGTTTATTTTATATCTGTCAAGGTTCTTTTTTATTAACACGGCGGGACAACGTCCACCGGGCCCGCTAGTTTTTAATAAAGTAAAATAAAATATTTACTGAGCAACAAATTCTTGTTGAATAGTGCAATATAAAATCGACTTTGTTTCTCTGTGTTTATATTCGTTTATTTGTATGCTATGCTTATTTAAATATGTATGTAAACGAAGTATTTACAATATATTAGTCGTTCAACCGTCAACGCAAATTTCCTTTACTATCAAATCTTTGGATTTACTCGAAATTTAGCCGGTCAACTCCTGCGTTTAGTTAAACATTAATAAATCTAATTAAATCAGCGCCGTTAATGTTTAAATTTCGAATGATTTCAAAGAGTTGAAATTTGTCCTGACAATATTTATGACGACAGGGCGTACTGCTCGTCGTTCGGGCACGATTCGTCGAGATCAAAGCGCGCGCTGTCGCGTCATGTGCTCCTTACAAGATATAGGTCGCGGCAGCCCCTCGGGGACCAAATAAAAAAAACGCTAAAATTGTATGTTTTGTAAATGATATTTTATTAGTCTACTTTTCGAGAATTTAACGGGAGTCGTGTGAATGACATTTTTTATGCTCACTCTAAAAGTATGAGCGCTACTGCGAATTTTACATTATATAAAAGAAATAATTTAATTATAAAGGACTGGCTTACGGACGTAGTATAATATTTATATAGTTTTACTCGAATTTTAATGAAATTTAAGATGATTTATTTGATAACGAAATAACGCGAAAATATTCTTTCTTCGTATAGTCTAGAATTTAGTAAAATGAATAGCTTAACAGTCTTTCACTATCACTTAAAACGTGAGCTTTTAATATTTAAGAGATTTCACGATTTTTGATTTCCCAATAAAATAACTAAGGATTTTTTTATTTCGAATTTTATTGGTGTCTAATGAATTACGTGTTATAGAAATGAATACATCTTCTTGTAGGCAATTGAACGTCTATAAATATAATAAAAATGTAAATCTAACGTGTCTGTAGTTTTTGGATTTTTATTAAAAACGATTGTTGCAGATATCCAGGAATAGGTTATAAAAAACATTCCAATAATTTTTGTCTGTCCGCCTGTCCCTTTGTTTGGACACGCATCACTGATGAAATACTGTGTTAATGGTAAAACCTCTTCAAGAAAATCATAAAGCGCATCTTCGAGTAACATTTAGTCTTTGTTTCATTAGTGTTTGGTGTCTTTTTTTTCTTTTTTTATTTATTTTTTATTTCATTGGTGTCTCAATAGTAATTGTAATTTTAATAACGACGCGACTTACGTACGAGAGACAAGTAAATGAACTTAATACATTTAGATGACTTTATTAATCACCATTTTTTACATAAACTTCCACGGGGACGAAGTCGCGGGCACAGCTAGTCCTCAATTTTTTAAAAAGCGCGTGCGGAGCCGCGGGTAACAGCTAGTATTTAATATAAAGAGATTTCACGAGTTTTGATTTCCCAATAAAATAACTAAGATTTTTTTATTTCGAATTTTATTGGTGTCTAATGAATTACGTGTTATAGAAATGAATACATCTTCTTGTAGGCAATTGAACTTCGAATGATTTCAAAGAGTTGAAATTTGTCCTGACAATATTTATGACGACAGGGCGTACTGCTCGTCGTTCGGGCACGATTCGTCGAGATCAAAGCGCGCGCTGTCGCGTCATGTGCTCCTTACAAGATATAGGTCGCGGCAGCCCCTCGGGGACCAAATAAAAAAAACGCTAAAATTGTATGTTTTGTAAATGATATTTTATTAGTCTACTTTTCGAGAATTTAACGGGAGTCGTGTGAATGACATTTTTTATGCTCACTCTAAAAGTATGAGCGCTACTGCAAATTTTACATTATGTAAAAGAAATAATTTAATTGTAAAGAACTGGCTTACTTGGCTCTATAGTTTTATTCGAATTTTCATGAAGTTTATCATAATTTATTTGATAGAAAAATAGTGTAAAGTATTCTTTATTTGCATAGTCTAGAATTTTTTATCACGATCACTTGAACTATACAGAATTTTATGTGCTACTGATTTTAGTAAGATGAATAGCCTAAAAACAGTCTCTTCACCGTCACGTAAAACTTGTAGAACCTCTGATTCCTGAGATCATAGCGTTCAACCAAACAAACAAACTCTTCAGCTTTATATATTAGTATAGATTAAAAACTCAAGTTTTACTATTTCGGTGTTAGATAGCTCATTTATCGAGGAAGGCTATAGGCTATATTACATCACGCTAACACCAATAAAAGCGGAGCCCCAATGAAGAATGTTTCAAAATCGGGCTGTTTTTTTTCCTTTTAGCTGCGTGTTAACGTCAGTGTTATTTATATACGTTGCCATGGTAACGTGGGAACTTTCTATCGCAAACATTTTTAAAGTTTATTTTGTGTTTCTGTTCAAAATGTTAATTCTACGTCTGTTTTGTTTCCAGTTTTTTAATTTGTAATCTATTACGTATTATAGAGGAAGGCTATAGGCTATATATCATCACGCTAAGACCAATAGAAGCAGAGCACCAATGAAGAATGTTTCGAAATCGGGCACTTTTTTCCTTTTGAGAGATTTCGTTAGTCATAGTAATAATATTTGTTCAATAGGACAGGCGAAGGAATTAATCCATACTGCCAATTCTGAAGTTGTCAATATAGGTATTTCTTATATATCCTTTAATCAATTTTCTTCCATGTCCAAGTGACAATAAAGGCGCTTATCCAAATCTTCTATACAATATGTCGTACATTATTTTATCCATCATTATTATC